>SNQJ01S0055250.1:46342-59841 GCA_010110895.2 Picea sitchensis
CCCAAACCCGAAGAAAAATCTAGATTCCACTTTAACATTTATGAAGGGCCATTCTTAGTACTCCTCTCACGTTTGGCCTGACTAGCACAATACCTTGGAAATGAATCATATGGATACAGGACTTTTGTTTAAAAGTTTATGGCACCATAAGGTCGATATTAATAAGATTATACATATAGAATGCTACTTAGCTATATAGTGGCACAATTATTCAGCCATAGATATATATATGCACATGTATATGAATTGTTGCGTGATCATATGTGGCAAAGTTGTTGTACAAATTCTTTGGTACGATTATATATGTATAGTTTGACCAGGACATGAATGTAGCCTAGGCAATTAGGATAATGAAATACTGTTAGGATTACCAGGAGTCATTCGAAGAGGAGGTAAAGTTTATAATATCACTTATAAAATAACTCTGGTAAGTTTCAATGTAGAAGGATAAATGTTTAAATATCCCTTGTAGAAAGATTGAGCCAGATATGTCTTTGAATTTAGAGTCTATGCCTACAAGGAAAGACTAAATAATTTATTTATTTTTACGGTAATTATAGGTACATTACTGGGAACATCGGTTTTTAGTCTCTTACTAGCATGTGAATATTGAACATGTGAATTAAGACGGGAAATTTGGACATTGGGGTTGACAGGTGGTGGCAAAGGTAATGACATAGTAGGCCAACCACGATGGTGAGAGACATGAAGGTTGAAAATCTCTTGCCATCCATCATTTTTGGGGACATTCGGTTGCAAGGACACATGTGGAGGAACGAGAATGCCAAGTATGTTATGAGGAGGCTGGAAGGGGGGAATTTCTGGTCGAGGGTTCACTATTCCATTACCAATAAAATTAAAGAACCTATATTGGAAAAAGTGGTTCAATTCTTGAGGATCAACATCAAGATGGATGGAAAATCTAGGCCTTCTATGGCCTCAGTTCCAATTTCCCCTCGCTCTGTTATTTTTTCCATTGCTTCCCCTACTAAAAATGCTCATCCTGTAGTAGCCGTTCATCAGTAATAAATCTCTTAGTAAACCATACATGAAACTATGCTTTCATGAATATAAAATTGGCTCAAGAATTGACACGAGATACATGCAAATCGATCCATAACAAACCATTCATTAAATACCAAGTGAATAGGGGGTGATAGGGTTCATGGGAAATATGGAGGGAGTGTAATTAGAAAAAAGTGGTATAATGATAGAGGATTAATACACGAATATTGTTCAACTGTTAATCAAAAGAATTATTTTGTAATAAAGTATCAAAATATCATTCAACAAACCTTGTTCTGTTATCCCTTCATTGCTTTTACACAAAATTTTTCTTTGAAATTTATTTCACAAAATAGGGATGCAATAAGTGAAATTGGGATTCTGAGGGGAATGTAATGAGCGAAAAATGATAGAATGACAGGGAATTTATATGGATACTATTCAATTTAAAATAAATCAAAACATGCAATCAAAACATATCTCTGTACAGATCTTCAAAGTTTAACATTGTTCACTTTTTCGAAAACATAATTTAAACCATTACATTTGTTGACAAATTGATTGATGGCTTCCAAAAAATAATCCATATGCCCATAATTATTTAATTATAGCAGCCATCATATCCATATAATCATTATATGACAATCACAAAAAACAACATTGCAATCCATATAAGAAACCACAATATCTTTTGAGCCACGACCATTAACTCAATACTTAATCTTTAAAACCAAAAGGAACATGCACAATATTGACAATCAACTCATATCCACCATATATTTAACCACTGCAATCAATCTGGACATTATAAATCTTATTTGGGCTTCAAACACTTCACACACAGGTGTCCCTTTTAAACAATCAATCATAACGATTGAACCAAATAAAATTCAATACTTTTATCCCAAGATTCAAATAAATAAGTGGGTACATATTTTTCCCAGAATTACTAAACAAGGAACCCAACAAAATCGTTCCCAAGAAACCAAGCATGCAAACTGCTCCCATCAACCATCGAACTAGAGTAAAACGATATCAATGTAATATTTAGGGTTTAAGACAACAAGTGGAAGGTAGGAACAAGTGGTTTGCCCATAGATATTGGTATTCGAATAGTGTAAACAATTCATGCCCTACCATAATTTACCACAAAACCATAACATGCAACAATGTTCTCGGCTTTAAGGGCTTCCAAAACAACAAACAACCATTTCCAAGAGGAAATAAAATGAATCCAATCCCTTTAATTAATATTGTAAAATGAGCGACTAAGCACAAGCCCGTGCCTAACCAAAAATAATGCATAATGCTTCCATCAACTTTTGGGTGGCGTTAAATTGATACTATGTAATATTTACTAGGAAATACTGAGGTTATAACAAGAAGCTAACAACTCAGATTTTTTCCAAGACAAGGCACAAAATAATTTAATCTTTCACCAGTTCTCATTAAAACCCACAAGGTCGAAATTATGTGTGTACACTAGCCACATAGACAAACATGGTGTGAGAAAACTTAATCAAAAAGTTTAGTAAAATCAAGATAAAGGTGGGGGCATTTGCAAATCCCATAGCTTTGGAAGAGTATGATAACCAATTTCAACAGAGAGGCCAACCCGAATACAGAGCTATGGAAAAGTAGGCTCAAATGGAATTTCTATTCAACAATTCCATGCAAGTATTACATACAGCAAGAAGAGTGCGACCATTTATTTTAAGAATTCCAACAGTCCAGAACCACCACCATGGGAAACCAAGGATTAAAACACCAATACACAGTTCAAAAGTATCATAAAAACTTAAGAATCACACAGACCACGAGAAACCAGAGCCAAAAATTGAGTCAAAGGGAAAAGTAACTATCACGGATGAAAGAGTAAGAAAAACCATACCTGGAAAAGCCTGTGCAAGGAAAAACAATACTGCATATATCCTTCATGAACAAAAAAGGCAGAGAAATAATAACTACCAGAGACAAAACAAAATGCAAGAATGACTAGGGTGACGGGCTCGAGGGGAGTTTGAGTGATGTGCAGTAAATGCACGTCGCTTCTCCCTTCCAACTTCATTCGATTTAAATTACAAGCCAAGACAATTCACCATAGATATACACCATTAATCAACCAAATATCCATTTCCATATCACTTTTTCAAAGTGCGCCACCCCTTGGTAATGTCAAACTTATTTAAAATAGCAATGTTCTAGGAACATAACCCAATGTGAAACCATTTACGAAACTCAAACAAGGCGCATAACCATAGTAGCAAGGGTCAAGAGAACCCATCCTTTGTCATAATAATACACAACATTAGAAATTTAATATAGTTCTTTTATCCAAAAGGGTAGCATTATTATCTTCTATTAGAAAATATTTAAACCATTTAATGTCATATTTAATACAAAATCAAAACCAAAACTGGATAACTATCCTTTCATTCACAGCGCAGCCTTAACATATTCTGTGAGATCTCATCAAAGCCATTTAGTGCCATATTTAATCATCCAACCAACACATTTCACTATAACATTTAAACCATGATCTAAAACAAATGAATTGTAGAAGATTGTTCTAGTACCATGACATAAGAAAAAAACAAATTAGTGTTTCTTATCCACCATAGTGTCATAAGTTTAACAAGGGGGTCCCACCTACTAGTTTATTATTAATATAGTTAAATAATAAAGCTTGGCTATCATTTGCNTCAAAATTGTCTTGACATTTTTGCGACCAATTAAAATTTATTCCCTTTTTCTATAGTGATGTAATCGGATATGCAATTCTGGAAAATCCTTTGATAAACCTCTGGTAATAATCGGTAATCTCCATAAGTGACCTTATGTCTTGTACATCTTTAGGAATAGGCCATTCCATAATGGCTTTAATTTTTTCTCAGTCCACTGCAATACCATCTTCTGATATTACATGCCCTAAATATTATATCTTTCTTTGGTAGAAATCACACTGATCAAACTTATCATATAACTTATGTTCTCTTAAAGTTTGTAGTACTACTTTCATATGATCTTCATGTTCTTCTTAAGTTTTTGAATAAACTAAAATATCATCGATACAAACCAACACAAATTTATCTAGATATTGGTTGAATATACAATTAATCAAGCACATAAAGGTTGTTGGTGCATTAGTAAGTCTGACCGAGATCACTACAAATTCATATTGTCCATAACGTGTTCTAAATGATGTTTTATATACATGTTCGTCCTTTATCCTAACTTGGTGATAACCATACCTCAAATCTAGCTTAGAGAATATCTTTGCTCCTCCAACCTAGTATAAGAGATCGTTAATTATAGGTAAAGGATACTTATTCCTAATCATCATTTTATTCAGTTCTCGATAATCAATACACAGTCTCAAAGTTCCATCTTTATTTTTAACAAATAAAACTGGTGCTTGCCAGGGTGAAATACTTGGTCTCATATATTCTTTATCTAACATTTCTTGTAACTGAATTTCCAGTTCTGTTAATTTGGGTATACTTATTCTATAAGGTGAGTTGGACACTAGGGCATATCCTGGTAGTAAATCGATAGAGAAATCTATCTCTCTCCTTGAGGGTAGTTTCGATATTTCTTCTACACATACGTCTATGAACCCACATAGGACTGCAAAGTCTTCTAAAATTGGTTTTCTTTCTTCCCCTAAGAGATTAGTTTCTTGAAAAACATATACTTGGAAACCTTTATTGATTCATTTCTTAAATTGCATTGTTAATATTTTCCTAACAAAAAATGGTTTTTTGATTCCTTGTATTGTTCTGATCGTATTATTTTTATCTTCATACACAAACAATTTTTCGCAACAATTTAATATCACTTTATATTTTTCTAACCAGTCCATTCTGATAATTATATCGTAAGATCCCAAAGGTAATATGTTCATATTTAACTTTGTACTTTGACCATTTATGATGAGTTCACAATCAAAAATAAAACTTGTTACCTTTCTTTTGGTCCCCGTTGCTAGTTGTACAAAAAACAATTTAGCATGTTTTACCTTATTTAACTTGTTCAATTCTACTAAAACTAGAGTAATATAACTCAGACTAGCTCTTGGGTCAATTACTATAGAAACATTGTTTAAATGAATTTACCTTCAACTTCCACAATAGTGGATTGATGATCTTTCCGTTTTCCATCCATAGTTGCATTGATCTTATGCATGCTTATACCAATTTCTCCAACTGCTAAAGCCTCTTGAAGGTTATGGACTGAATTTCTTACTGTGGGATTTAAGCATGGAAAATTTCTCCTTAGGTGGGGTTCCCCACACTCCCAACATTTCAATGGGTCTCTGGAGTTGTCCCCTACCTTCTTGAATCCCATATTAACCGGTTTATTCCCCCCTTGAGCATTCTATGTATTAGAGTGATAGTCCTTCCTTTGAAAACCCTTTTCCATATTATGGAAAGGGGTTGGTTAGAAGAATTTTTTATGCTGGTTCATTTTATCATGTTTTGTGTCTTTCCATGCCTTGGGAGTTTCAAATATTTGTTTGTACTGATCATAGCACATTCGAGCCTTTCTAAATACTTCATTTAAATACTTAGGATTATCAAAATAAACCATGTCCTTGTAAGACTATGGTAGACAACTTAGGAACCTTTGTATATTTACCTTATCTTCCTTGATGTACGGTACACACCTCAAAAGATCTAGGAATTTATCTATTAGATCGTCCATGGTCATTTTTCCTAGTCGCAGTTCGTAAAATTCCTTAGTTTTTCTTTCGTAATAACTTTCTGATAAGTATTGATTCTTGAAATGCTTTTTGAATTCTAACCATTCCATTCATTTTTCTTTCAATCCCTTTGATAATTTCAGGTCTTGCCACCAGATACTTGCTTTTCCCTTTAAATTGTAAATGTTCATTCTAACTTTCATATTACTAGAATAGTTATAAATATGAAATTATTTCTTAATGTATAACAACCATGCTTCATCTTCCTCGCTAGTCTTATATTCTCCATCGAAGGTGGAGGGTTTTATCTTTTTGAACTCACCTTCTAGGTGGTCCACTTGTTTTCTTTTTCTTCCAATAGATGCTTTGTTTTCTGTCATGTGTGTGTCTTCGGATGAACTGTCCTCCTTTTCTTTGTCATGAATAGAGTTCTTAGAATACTTTTTTCCGACCTCTTATTCTCCTTCATTTTCTTTTGGACTCTTCTTTGCTACTATACTGCATAGGAACATTTCATTTATTTCCATCTTGTCTTCCTGTGCTTTCTTCAACTTTTCCTTATCTTCTTTAAATACTTGTAATTCCACAATAAGGTTCCTCAGAATTTCCAAGACTTGAGTGGATGAACTTCCTTCACTGTTATGTTATGGGTATCTAGGAAGTTCTTGGTTTTGATTCCCCTAAGGTCTGTCTCCTTCTTCATTATGTGCTGACATTTTCACAATAGACAAATTTTTATGTTAGTAACAATAAATATCTTCGTTAGATTTTTCCTTCAAAGAAAAGTAAAATACAATTATGGTGCTTCCCTGAGGTCCAAGAGTTGTGACCTACAACTCTGATACCATATGTAATATACCCGATATTTCACTAAATAAAAAACAGAATTAATCACGGAACTAAAGTCTATAAATCACCAAAAAATAAAAAATTGTTCACAACATGGAAGATAATCCATTATATATCTTATTCCACTATCTTTATCAGTCCTGAAGGTCAAAAGAGATTTAAATTCAATCTATTTGTTACTATTATATTTTTTCGTAGTGTCTTCATTAGATTATAATTTATACACTTACACTTATTGAAGAATTTGCAACCATGATTATCATAATCCTTAGAATAAGAACTAGGGTTATGTTAAGACATGCTAAAAATAGTGCCATAAACTATATTATGAAATATGTAAGTGATCTAAATCATGTAAACAAGATTAAAACGTTTTGTGGACATAGTATTGAACTAGGAGCATACTAACCAAGTTACATACTATGTGCTAGGGTTTATAATACCGATAAAATCATACTATTTTACCATAGCACAACTAATTATGTTTTAAAAAAAGAAAAGAAATGATGTACATACAACAATACGGTCTGTAACCCTATGCATATGCTAAAACAATTTTATCGATCAAAGGTTAACATAACACAACACTTAATGGGTTCATAATTCATCTTTGAGGTGGATGACAGGGCAGGTATGGACCTAGAACGACCTATCCTATAGGGATATATGTTCTAGTTGGCTCATTAATGGTGATAGGTCTGTCCAGTAACCTCCAAAAATGACAATACAGGAGAATGCCCCATGTAGGCTCCCCACTTCCTTCGATTTCACATGGTAGAGGTATGGTGTGTACCAGTCCCTCTTACTCTGCTAACGAGGGACTCGAGGTCTCATTCATTTTTCATAGTTTCCTCTTTGGTCTCATAAAAGATTACCCTCTATAGTGTATACGACTGATGCTTTTTTCGGAAATGATTCGGCTTTGGTGAGGGATGGAAAGAAAAACACATTGCAGGGATTCTCCATGCACATGGGTGAGTAACCATTCTACTGCTTATGTTCTCCATGCAATTTATTTTTAAAAATTTTCCTTCTCTGCTCTGTGCAATGTATCTCCTGTGTAATGTACTTTTACATAACTGGCTTCCCTGTCTCTGCAATGTTGACTCTGTGTAATGTATACTCTGGGTAATGTATGTTTATAAAGTTTCCTTCTGTGTTCTGTGCAATGTATAATCTTTGTGTAATGTATAATATATGTGGTTTTTGATTCACATTTCTCATACTCTGATTTCTTTGGTCTGGAGTTAACAACCACATGATATTGCGCCTTTAGATGTGCTCGTCTCGGGTTCCACAATGATAATTATTTTTCCTGTATGTTAGGTAAAACCCTTTAAATTTTAACATTCAAGTTTGGTGGTTGTTATTAGGTTTTCTCCTCTATTAGATATCTATATTTAAGCATGTATATTTGGTTCCTCCTCTGTCAAATTATGATCATTGTGGTTTTAATCTAAACTCTCTGCAATTTTCTCGTGTGGGTTTTAAGTTTGTACAGAGTCATTATAATATGTAATCTTTATCTTGGAAGTAATTTGTAAGGAATTAACCGTCGGTTTGGGACCTATACAAGAAGATACTAGATGAAAGTAACTTCCGCAAGTTTATCATATTAACTCTTATATTTTAACACTCGACCATAGCCTTCACAACATCATATTCTCAGTGAATATGTTTCATAATTCAATTATTTAACTCTATTGTTTAATTTCATAATCGCGCTCTGTATTTTACATAGAAAGGTTAAAACCATTATTCATCAAAGAAAAACAACAACGCTTCTTGTATGAATTCATTGGTTAAGGACTATCCTTGCTGATAAATAAAATTTTCTCTGTCTCTGTTAAAACACCCATGAATTTTCAACCCCACCCTTTTAAAGTTAGCTCGACTATTATAGTTTAATCTGTCTATAGTTTTGAGAGAAATTGCCTTCGACCACTCTACTTAGAAAAAAACAGGGTCTTCTTATTTGATTATAACCAAGGCTTTCATTCGATTTAAAAAAAATAATTACGTCCTCACTGAAATCTTCATACACCTAGATCACCTCCTTTGCGCCTCTGTGGTGCTTCATGATTTAAAATTATTTCTATGTTTATTACCCATATCTATGTATATATATCTAGATCAAATTTTTTAAATCTATGTCCTTACTTCATACTTTAATTCTTCCTTTATTGTAAGTATTATTCCCGCCTACGTATAAAGGTAGCTTTGTTTTAATATGTTGGTTCTCCACAGTATTCATTGGCCCTCTATATGAAGTTTGGGTATTTTCTTCAAACTAATACTTTTTTGTCATTATAACCCTACTCTTGATTATCGTCAGTATTCCTTTTGTATATCTCCTCTCTGTATCTTATAAAATAGAGGATATCAAATCCACCAAAATTAATTAGAAGTTTGTTTTTGTTTTATTACTTGCACAAGTAATAATTGCGTATGTATATAAACTGATGATGGGTCCCTTTGTCTTGCGATTGAACCCATCAGATGGATTACGCATCCACTTCCCCTCCTGGGTTGCAGATCAACTAATTCACAATGCAACATTGACCCTTTGGTATTGAATTATGATCTCAGATAAGTATACTTTGACTCTTTTATGTATCTAACTCTTTAATATTTTTACAATAGTAAGATACTAATAATATTGCATTAGTCCTTTGGAGGTTGGGAGAAAATATTGTGCACTTGGTGAAGAAGATTGGCCTGTCAACAAAAGGTATTTGAGTTCCATATTTCTTCCACCATTCCATGCTCACTCATAGACAATTCATGTAGTACATTAAATCTTTGTTTAGTCTAACTAATGGGTTCTTGGGTCTAAGTAAAATCAAACCATAACATTTCTGGTTAGTGACCTATTGACCGTAATAATATAAATTCTCACTTATATTCTACAATTCACTGTATCAGATATTTTTTTTTTGGATAATAGATAAAATAAAATATTTGGGATCTTTTCCTTTATACTCAGCATAACACTAGAACAACAATACAATCTATTTATACTTTTCTTTATGAAGTATTGGATTATGCACAACAATGCACATCAATAAAAAATATAGATTCCTAATGGTCCATATGCACATATACATAGTTTTAATTTATCCACACACACACACACACACATATAGTAAACATTTATATTTCAGATAAACACCAATATAGGTATTCTTACACAGTGGTAAGCCACAATTTCACATGGTTGTACAATCGACTTCAAACATATTTTATTTACATGTATAAAATCAAAAACATATTAACAATCAAACAATATCCCTAATATAAAATCAAAAATAAAAGTACATAGTTGAGATACATATCTGAATGCTAATGATGGGAAATAAATGGAACGTCCATGTTCCACCCAACTGTAGAAAAACAAACAACCACGATCACTTGTTCTGATCACCGCATAGCGTGACCATGAATCCATAAGGGAGAACTGAGTCATCCTCCTTAGTTACTGTCACATTAAACAAATCATAAATTTCTTTGGCTCACACCAGATATTCTCATAACAATAGAACAATTCTAAATCACCAACATACTAAGCAATGTCCTGCCTCCCACATATGTTGTATTTATATTGTGCCTAAGTCATTCCATTCCTTTCCGTCATTGGGAAATTCATAGATTTACAAATCCTTGATTTTTAGGGGCTACCAATGGCCAAATTCAACTTTCACCACTTGCAAAAATCATCTTTGAGATAACTCAAACTTGTTCCCAACTCATGGAGTCATAGTCAATTATTTTTAACCTAGTTGTTCCATTTGTCTTCCAACATTTAATTTACCAAAAGTTTTTTCTCATACATGTGTCCAACAAAAGAGGAAATTTGGGAAAGTCAAATCTTTTCCCAGTATTCATAAAATAATAATCACATAATCCAAAATTCTAAATTCGTATTTTCCATAAATGGAAATTTATTTCTAAATTCAGATTTTCCATAAATGGAAATTTATTTCTAAATTCAGATTTTCCATAAATGGAAATTTATTTATAAATTCAACTTGGAATTTAATTTCTAATAGTTTGAGGATATCACATGTGTTGGTTTTCATTGACGATATCCTAATATATTATAAGAGTAGGTAATATCATGAATAACATCTCAAATTAGTGCTTCAAGTGATAACAAAACATTAGCTCTATGCTAAGTTTAGTAAGTGTGACTTTTTCCAAAAACAAGTCCATTACTTAGGTCATGTTATTTCTGAAGGATTGGTAGTTGATCCTGACAAGATAAAATCCATTATGGATTGGCCTAACAAAAAAGATGTATCTCATATCAGATCCTTTATGGGCCTAGCAAGATACTATAGCAGATTCATAAAGGGATTTTCCAATATTGGTTACCCATTTACATCCCTTCAGAAAAAGGGATTTAAATTCATTTGGACATTAGAATGTTAAGAGAGATTCGAACATATGAAATACCTTCTAAACAATGCACTTGTGATGAATATTGAAGATCCAAACAAGGACTTCCTTTTGTGTACAGATGCCTGCAAGGAAGGGCTTGGAGGAGTCCTTATGCAAGAAGGACATGTGATATTCTACGAATCCATAAAATTCAATGATCGTGAAATCAATTATGTGACCCATGATTTGGAATTGGATGTCATAGTACATGATTTAAAAATGTGGAGTAATTACCTCCTAGGTAGAAGATTTGTGCTTATGAAAGACCATAGTGGGTTGAGATATTTGTTTGATCAACCAAAAATCAATGCTAGAAAAGCTAGGTGGATGGTTCTCCTCAGTGAGTTTGACCTTGAAATAAAACTTATTAAAGGAAAATAAAATAGAGTGGTTGATGCCCTTAGTATAAGTATTAAAGTGATTCACTTGGCAGCTATAAGCACTTGTGAATTAGATGTCAAGGAGAGAGTCAAAAGTGCACAAGAAAAAAATGCATTTTTCAAGACTGTGAAATCATACCTAGAGAAAGAGGCCACAGGGATGAAGTATGAGGGATATCAAATGTTGAATGATGGCCTGATAACTTACAAAGGTAGGTTGTATATTCTAAATTGTGATGAATTGAAGAGGTTTATAATGGATGAACTACATAAAAGGCCATATATTGGTCATCCTCGTTATCAAAAAAAGATGACATCCATTAAGAAACTATTTTATTGGCCTGGATTGAAAAAGGACATAGTTGATTACTTAGCTAAATGTCTAGAATGTCACCAGGTTAAGGTAGAGGACCAACATCCAACATGGTTGTTTCATATCTTACCAAATTCCCGAATGGAAATGGGAAACCATCTCTATGGATTTCATCATAGGATTTCCTAAATCAACCAAGAAAAATGACGCCATTATGATAGTTGTGGACAAACTAAGAAAGGATGCTCACTTTATTACCGCCAAGTTAACTTGAAAGGAAATATATATTGCTAGTATTTTCATGAAAGAGATATTGAGCTTGCATGGAATTCCTAAGGAAATCATATCAGACAGAGATACAAAATTTACTTCAATTTTTTGGAAATCTTTGTTTGTTGGTTTTGAAACTAAATTGCTATTTAGTATAGCCTATCACCCTCAAACTGATCGGAAGACAGAGAGGGTAAAACAAGTGTTAGAGGACATGTTAAGTATGAATGCAATGCATTATCCCAAGAAGTGGGAATACTACCTACCAATGGTATAATTTGCTTATAACAATGGATATCAAGAGTCATTGTAGATGGGACCTTTTGAGGCTCTCTATGGTAGGAAATGAAATGTTTCGATCATATGGAATAAACCATTATAAGGAATTAGAATCAGTCCAAATATGCTAAAATAAATGGAACAACAAGTAGTTGAAATAAATATGAATCTGGAAATAGCTCAAGATAGACAAAAAATCTATGTAGATAGGAAAAGGACTCGCAGAGAGTTCAAAGTAAGGGATCATATGTATCTCTGAGTTAGGACCAAAAGCAGTTCCTTGAGAATTGGAACTTATGTCAAGTTGGCACCTCGGTATTTTGGACCCTTTGAAATTTTGGATAGAGTGGGACCTATAGAATACAGACTAGCACTTCCTCCCATAGTGAAGGAACATAATGTTTTCCATGTTTCGTTACTGAAGAAATGTATACATGATTCTAATCATATAATTGATTGGTCTATGATTCATGTGGAACTAGAGGGATAATTCATGCCAGAGACACAATGCATAATAGATAAGAAATAAATCCCACTCAGGAACATAACCATTGCACAAGTCACGGTGCAGTGGAAAAACTTGGTTCCAGATGAAGCTACATGGGAAATGGAGGTTGCCATGAAATAGGTGTACCCATTTTTGTTTACTGTTGTACATACATAGAACATTGACATGTAGAATATCGAGGACGATGTTCCTTTAAGGGGGAGGGGATTGTAATACCCATGTTTCACCCACATTGTAAATATAACTATAACCTGCTAAAAGACTATGGGAAGACTGAATATGTGTGGATGTTGGAATTGATGAACCTTTTTGTTATAAAAGGTAATGTATATATTTTTGTTACTAAATAAAACGGAAGATGTTGCATAACTTATGAAGGGGTTTGCCAAGGAATATCATGATGCATGAGAGATATGGTGAGGGGAACCAACAATGGTCGAGATGACCCCTACCAAACTAGTACTCTACTTGATTTAAATTATTCATACCTAGAACAGTCCTTTGACCCAAAAAAATAAATTACTAGTCAAGCTGACAGTCGGGAAGTCCTCCTCAAGAGTCAATGAGGATATCGACAGATGTTAAGCCTTAATATTGGCTCATTACCCCTTAATTGGGGCATATTATATTAGTAATGTTATTTTATTTATGTCAGCTTTAGGCCATTAGTTGTAATTATACCTCCTAGTCTCCTATATAT
Organism: Picea sitchensis; assembly: GCA_010110895.2. Lineage (NCBI taxonomy): Eukaryota > Viridiplantae > Streptophyta > Pinopsida > Pinales > Pinaceae > Picea > Picea sitchensis. The sequence goes on from SNQJ01S0055250.1 coordinate 59,789, forward strand.
ACCAAGGAGACATTTTCATTTTGAATCATCTTGTACTTGAACATTTAAGTGGG
>SNQJ01S0055250.1:61455-75172 GCA_010110895.2 Picea sitchensis
TTGGATCCTGGAGCCATCACTAACACAAGAATTCACCAGCTGAGGAATAGATCCATTTCAGAGTATCTCATTAAATGGAGGAAACTACCTGCTGAAGATTCCACTTGGGAAGATGAGTCTTTTATACAGAAGCATCCAAAGTTACTCAAGCATTGCGGAAACCACTTGTCTCAATGGGAGGGGCATGTTAATCCCTAATATTGGCTCATTACCCCTTAATTGGGGCATATTATATTAGTAATGTTATTTTATTTATGTCGACTTTAGGCCATTAGTTGTAATTATAACTCCTAGTCTCCTATATATACAAAGGAGACATTTTCATTTTAAATCATCTTGTACTTGAACATTTAAGTGGGGTAAGAGGAGGTTTCCCCCTCGAAGAGGCTTATTATCTTAAATTATCTCTTTTTCAAGGCGTTGAGTGCTTTTTTTGAGGTTTTTCTATGCTATATAGGCATTTGGTTCTTAACAACAGAGTACCCATATGAAAAAATCTTGACCTGACCCATGAAATTGGGAATTGGAACCACAAAATATTGTCAAGGAAGGAAATAAAAGAGAAGAATTCATGGGCATATGGGAGGAAGCAAGAAGATGATTATGGTTACCATTTTCTTAATAAGGAGAGAATGTGTAGCTCTCTATTTCTGAAGAGAACTGAGAAAAAAAAAAATTCTAGGTACAAGAATTTGCTGGGAAATATTTTCAGTCAAAGATGATAAACGCAGTTGCAAAGAAGATGCATGACTTAGGAAGCATTCATTGCAAACCCCCTTGCTTGGTGGAGATAAAAATAATCTGGAAAGTTATTGTGGGAGGAGAAGAGTTATCTACATCCCAGGTTGTTGCTGAATAGAAGGAAGAGTCTCCCTCAGAGCATCATGATCTAGCTAGGGGGTGGCTACGGGAAATCTGTCCAGGAGTTGTTGTGCCTACGAATGGGTGGAAAAGGGAACCCCTTTCAATAATTGCATCACTATCTTGTTTCTAGATAAGTGACTTGAGAAATTTAATAAAAATAAAGAGAATGTCTTAACTGAATCTCTTTTGATTTAATTTCTTATCTCTTGACTATCTGTGTGCTAAAATAAAATTTCTAGGAGTGGATGTTTGTTGGAGAAATTTCTATTTTCGGCGCACTAGTTCAGTGGGAGCTAATTGACTAGTTCTAATTTAGAATTTCTATTTTTTATCATCACTATTATGCTATTATGCATGCATGCATTCTGCTATTATGGAATGTTATTTTCTATATATGAGTGTATTCCACTCATTCAATGAATCATATTTATGATATTGATCATAATCTATGTATCAATCATCAACTCATTGGAGTAGTGTGAATACATTTTCTCATTCTTCCATATTGAATTTCTCTTCCTTTCTTGATAATATTTGTTTGAAATTTCTTTATCTAGATCTCTTGTGTAGGTTTCAATGAAATATTGACATGGTATGAGAGCCTGAAACTTATACGAATCTATGGTTGTACCTTTCTGTAGTGATTTCTCCCAAAAGATTAAATTTTTGAGGAAACGACTCAATTAGAGAAGTAAATTGACCCATTCTGCAAGTGGGTTTTAAAATGTTTGGAAAGATTAATACCCATTTGATCATAAAGTAAGTTGTAATATCGTCTCCTAAAATTGATACAAATTTTCACTTAAAGTTCCCTTTTTGCAGTGATTTCTTAGTTTTTCACTTGTAGATTTAGAGTAAATTTTTAGGGGTTCTCAGAAACAAGTTGAGAGATGGATAGGAAACCTATTATACAATCAAACTTGGTGGTAATCCTCACACCATACAATTATTTTGATTGGAATCCCAAGTAAGGATTCCAACTCATAAGGAAAGGACTATACAAGTTAACGATGGGGACAAAAACATAACCTACATCAACAATTGAGAAGATGAGATGAGCGAATCTAAAGGATGAAGCCACAAGAATTATTCTTGAATTAATTTCAACTAATATATGGTTTCATGTTGCCACATGCAAGAATCCAAACGAGATCTATACCAGCTTGGAAAGTCATTTTGGACAGCAGGATCAAATGAGAGGTCATATGCTTGAGTTAGATTTGAATACTTTGGATCCTAAAAGTTTTGATAATATGCAGGATTTATTTACTAAGTTTAAATATTTGATATTGAGCTTAGCAACTTGTGGTATTGATAAGTCTAAAAAAGTGGACAAACTTATTCTAACAATCTTGGCCAAGCTAGGACCATAATATGATGTCTATGTTTCCACTTTCCATTCAAGAAGGTATCCCATGGGAACAGATTGGAAGATTCCTACCATGGATCAATTCATTGATTCTCTTACACATGGGAAGGAAAAACTCATTCAGATGGAACTAATCAAGGATCCCAAATCAAATGCACTCATCATTCATGATGGAAAGGATCATCCAAAGATAACATGAAGGAGAAACATAACAAGAAGAAGGGATATTCCAAACCCTTTAACGATTCTTCAGGTTCAAAAGACTCTTTAGATTCCAATGAGAAGAAGAAGGGAAATAAGTGCACTTACTACAATAAATTGAATCATGAAGAATCCACATGCATTAAGAAACATATTGATCTTATGGCACATGCACTTTAGCAGAACAACCTTGGAAACTTCATTCTAGAGGGAGACAAGAAGTAGAGGGAGGAATATCCTGCTCCTAAGAAAGGTAATCATCATGTTCTTGTTTCAATTAATTCTGTATCTCATTCATGGATTATAGATTCCGGTGCATCCCATCATATGGTAGTGAAAGAGGAAGTTTTCTCTTCTTTGAGTCCATCCTCAAGACCCCCTATTCTTACGAGGGATAATAATCAAGTAGCGGTAGCAGTAGAGGGGAGAGTGGAACTCCATAATGGTATTTTTGAGAATTTTTTACATGTTCCAAATATCTGTATGAGTCTTCTCTCAGTTTATTAGATCACTCAAAAAGGTAAAAAGATTGAATTTACATAAGATTAAGTTTCTGTACTTGACATGCATGAAAATTCCATCATTGCAATTGGTGAGTGGATGACAAGTCAAGGTTGTATAAATTGACTAAGTTTTATAATGGTGACTCCTCTTTTATACTTAAACATAAGGCGAGTACTTTGCATGCATCTCCAATGCAACATGCATATACTCTTATGATTTCATTAGTTTCATACATTAGAGACGATTCCATACACTCAGATTCTGTACATGGAAATAAGTAGGTAGTACATCTAGATAAGAAGCCAATGTCGAAGCTTCAATAGATTCCAAAGAAGGCATAGACCAAACTTCAGGAAGCAGGAAACTTGTGGGGAATCCATTGGATTCGAGGAGGACTCGATATCAACATGAGGAGCCTTCTCATGTAATTTCATCTTCTGAACCTGCGATTCACATGCATTGCTATATGGTTCAATATTATGATTCACATATCTATAGTGAGGCTATGGGAAATCCATTATGGAAATAAGCCATGCACAAGGAGTATCACTCACTCCTAAAGAATCTTACTTGGAATCTAGTTCCACTTCCACCAGAAAGGAATATTTTGAGGTGTAGATGGGTCCACAGGATCAATAGGTACAAGGCTAGACATGTTTCCAAAGGACTTCATCAGATCCATAAATATTTCTACATATTCAAAAAGACTTTCAATGAGCAAGAGTTTTAGACTTTGCAGGATCATCTTGCAACGAAGAACATAGTTGCCTAGCACCTGCATTTTCCTCTTTTGATGCATTCTCTTTTGAGAGGGGGTTTTGTTCCCATGTGGTTTTCCCTCTTTCCTCATTTTTATTCAATGATCATTAGTTGCATTGTACATGAGTAGCTAATATGGACTAGTATCCAAGACTCATTATTACTCCATAGTGATGTTGAAGGGGGATGTTGGAGAAATTTATATTTTTGGCACACTAGTTCAGTGGGAGTTAACTCATTAGTTCTATTTTAGAATTTCTATTTTAGATCATCACTATTATACTATTATGCATGCATGAATTCCACTTTATGGAATGTTATGTCCTATATATGAGTGTATTCCACTCATTCATTGAATCATATTGATCATATTGATCATCATCTATGTATCAATCATCAACTCATTGGATTAGTGTGAATATATTTTCCCATTCTTCCATATTGAATCTCTCTTCCTTTCTTGATAATCTTTGTTTCTAATTTCTTTAGCTAGATTTCCTATGCAGGTTTCGATGAAACATTGACAATGTTTTGGTTGACTGTATTGTACAGTTTAATGCATGCTTAGGAATTGATGATTGAACGGTTAAAATTATCCATAACACCTTTGAAAGAACAAAGTGTGATTTTTCAGTGTAATCATGCTCCATTTTAGTACATCCTTGAATCCCATGCTAGAAAATTTAGAGGATATCAGATATGTGCTCACTTTAAGAAATAATCCCAAATATGGGAAAACATTAAAATTCCTTATAAATAATTAGGACATAAACATGAAATTGGTGTAAATGGATTAACATACAAAAGTTCTCAAAATTCTATTTGGGACATAAATAAACATTTATGTTTAAATTGTGTTAAATCTCCTAAATTTGGGAAGAATCCCCTTAAATTTTGGTGGGCAGTAAATCCTAGTAGAAACACATAATTTACTATGGAGGTAAATCTTTGTCTTAGGACCATTTTACTTAAATTTTGTAAGAGTAGTAAATCACAGTAATAAGGAAATAAAATTCTACTCATTTACCAATGAGAAAAGAGAGATTATAATTATATTTAATTTCCATGATGGAGAAATCTCCTCGAAATATAATCTCGTAGCCTTTGAAACTCTGAGAGTTCGGAGCTTCGAGGTGTTTGGGTGATGGGATTTCGCGAGCCAAATTCACTGAATGCCTCAAGCCTTTCTTTCATTGATAAATGTTGAATACGTCATAAATACCATTAATTATATTTTATTTTGAATTTTGTGTGATCGATTAAGTGAATTGATTAATATATTACACCTTTTTTACAATACAATATATATTATATTATAATCCATTATAATATAATATATTGATATATTACAATATTAGTATATTATAATATATTAATCAATTCACTTAATCGATCTAAACCACAATGTAATTACAAGTGGGTCCTCTTCGGGACTCCAGAACTCAAGGTTAATTGAAAATGAAGAGTTGGGTGGAAGAGCCAAAGGAGATTGATTTGGAGAACACACACTCTCTCTCTCTCTCTGGGGAAATTAAAAACCTAGGCATAATTTTCGAGGAATATAAAATAATATATTATACTGATTTAAGGTTCATTAAATTGATTACATTTGAATGAACACAACTCCTTTGAATATTAAATGGTGTGGTAATGTGTGCAAGTGGGTTCACTTCGGAGCTTTGGGACTCTGAGGCTCCGAGAGAGTTGAGTATAAAGGATGTGTGGGAGAGCTGAAGGAGATTAACCTGGATAAATCTCTCTCTCTCTCTCTCTCTCTCTCTCTCTCTCTCTCATGTCAAATATTAACAAAATATTGGAGACTTTATAAACTAGGATGCATTTTCCATAAAGGTTACTAAAATACAGTTTAAATAAGTTTATTATGATATTGGTACGTAATAAAGTACCAACCCCTTTTTCCTTTTTAATTTAATATTTAATGTGAATTTATGTGAAGTGTGGACCCTTCGAGAGATCGGGACTTTGAAACTCCGAGAGTTTGGAGCTTTGTGACTGCAGAATGTTTGGAGAAGATAGAGTGTTAGGGAAAACAACCCAAGGCCAAACCTATTTTTCCTCTTTCTAATGTTATAATATTATTAAACACATGTAATTATATCGTATGGTAATATAATTACTTGTATTGGCATAAAGGCATAATATATGTGCGAACCTCATTGGAACTCAGACATTCGAGAGATTTGGGTTCATAAAATCCCGATGAAGAATCTTGGATGAAGCCCAAAGGCTTAGGTATTAATGTGTATTGAAAATCCTAAGTGATCCTTTGATATAATTAATCATATTATAATATAATTAAATTGAATTATATTATAATATAATTAATAAAAGACTAAATTTGTAATATTAAATACCAAATTGAATAGAGTTAATCATTTCCCCCCGTAAATAAATAAATATGCATATGTGTGTGTGTGAAATTACATGAAAATTTGGCATGGAGTTGCATTCCGGGGAGGGATTGAATTATATGCCTTAATTAAGGTTAATCAACTTAAGTATGTTATGGATAAATTAACCTCATTGGATTATAATATAATTACTCACAATTATCATATCAGTAATTAATTGAATTAGTGTTAAACTACTTCGAAGGTAGGGAAGAGAAAGTAAAACCTCAGTAATTACCGGGCCATGAGTATTAGGCTAAGCAATAATAAATTACTCGATAATTAGTTTGTGGAGAATAATTATCCTTAATGAGTTTTAAGTAATTAATTACCAAATAATGTTATTCTACGAAATATTAATTATGTATTTTAATCGGATTATAGGAGAGGGACTATTATCATCCTCTAGTCGTGCAAGCCTAAGCGCCCTGTGGTGACATGGTGAATTGATAATGACTAAGAACATCATTGTGATGGCACATGTTAATCTTCAATGGGCTCACAATTCGAGTGGTGTTCAGTAGGATTGGTGAACCTTAGGTTCCAAATGGATCTTAACTGAAGTTCATGAGGTCTAGCATGCATCGAGACTATCCATTGATAGAGAGGGATTAATCCTCTTTACCATGTTTGTTGGAGGTAAGAGAAAAATTTATACCCCATCCCTTAAAAAGGTACTTAGGGGTCGGGTGTGTGACACCTAGACACTCCCCTCTCTTGTGGATTAATTAAAAACCCATATCTTGTCCATGTCCCCTTAACGATGTAATATGTGAACTGTAAGAGGGGAGTTTCTAGGTGTCACACACCCGAATGGGAGTAGGCCATGAAGACATAAATTGATTCTTTATCAAAGAATCAAAATTGGGAATTGGTTCCTTGATTGAAAGGAAATAACATTCTTAAGTATTGATGGGTCTATAGGACCAAATTTACCTTTGAAAGTGTTTTTGAGTGACATAAATCACTCCTCATTGTGGACGTATTTTCTCAACAAGAAGGAATTAAATACACTGAAGAATTTTCCTTTGTTGCAAAGATGAACTTTGTTCGACTAATTCATTCCCTTGTTACTCGTTTTGGATGGAAAATCCATGAGATGGATGTGAAGAGTGCCTTTATTCATGGATACCTATATGAATAAATTTTCATGGAACAACCATCTGGTTTTGTGACAGATTCGACTCTAGTTTGTCAACTCAAGAATTCACTTTATGGTTTTAAGCAATCTCCTTGACCCTAGTATGCCAAGATTGACAATTTCTCTCTTCAACTTGGTTTCAAATAATGTGATTTTTATCACAGCCTGTATGTTCTCTAGTCCAATGGAGACACTCTAATTGTTGTTGTATATGTAGATGATTTACTCATTACTAGCAATAATAATGATCTCACCTTTAGATTGAAGAAACAACTTGTTGATTCCTTTGATATGAAAAACCTTTGCACTCTGCATTATTTTTTGTCTCTTCAAGTATTACCACTTCATGATGTATTTTTTTATTTCTCAGTCAAAATACACGATGGATCTATTGGCACATTTTAATATGGTTGATTGCAAGCCTTGTGTCACTCATTTTCATTCTAGAGTGAAGCTTACTAAAACCTGTCAAACACCCTATGTTGATGCTACACTTTATAAAAAAAAATTGAAATTCTTATTTATCTTACTCATAGTCGACCTGCCATTTCCTTTGTTGTTAGTGTGGTTTCTTGGTTCATGTAGGACCCCAAGGAAAGCCACTGGAAATAAGTCAAACCAATTTTTGGTTATCTGAAGGGTACCACTTATTTTGGTATCAAATACTATCGTAGTTCAGATTCGCTAATCGGCTACACTGACTCCAACTAGGATAATGGCAATGATGATCAGAAGTCTATTTCTAACTGTGTTTGGCTATAGAACTATACCTTTGGTGTAGTCATGTAAGAAACATATCATAGTCTTCTTGTCAAATACAAAGGACGAATATCATTGCGACATTGAAGAAGGAACTTAATCCATATGGATTCACCAAATTTTTGGAGAGTTTGGCATTCTTGTTCAATCCTCGACTACAATATACCGTGATAACCAATGTTCCATACAGGTTGTTGACAATCCTATTGTCCATAGTAAGATGAAGCATTTTGAGCTACATGCTCAATACTTGAGACAATTGGTTCATGAGGATGTTTTCTCTCTTGAATATTGTAGAATAAAATATCAAGTTGTTGATATCGTCACCAATTGTTTAGTTTAAGCCATATTTATAAAGCTATGCACAATTCTTGGGATTTCAGAAGCTGCAATTATGCGGGGGTGTAGTAGTGATCTAATTTTGAGTACTGAAGTTCCAAAGATGTGTGTTGATGTGGGTGTTGGAACATCGAACATTGATGGTTCATGACACATCTTTTGGTTTTAGTCGGTCGAGAGGTCGACCTACATCTATATACATTCGTTCAGGCGATAGATCAACACACGACACCAGTCGGTTGGGTAGTCAATGTTCTATCATTCGACAATCGACCAACAGTCGAAGATAGTCGTGTGGTGGATCGACCAACCTAACAATCGACTAGAGGCTAGACGCATAGGCGGTCAGGTCGAGTCCTATCGAGCCAAATCGATGAAGAATATTTTCCAGAGTTGACTCTTACCGTCGACGATTACATGTGGAAAATATCTTCTAGATTCTATGGAAATCAGTTAGATCTTGAGCCTCTAAAAAATACCCCTTTGGTCATTGTCAGTCATGCAAATTGAGGTTGTGTAACACATCATGCAGATCAGGATGTTAAATATGCATTGTGATGTTCTGATCACAGTGCGCTCTGCTTAAGTTCTGCAATGGTATCTTTAGACACCACCCTTTGTTTTGAAATTTTTATCCCTCTACGATTATATTCAATACGGAGTCCTATATTTCATATCATGTTCCGTCCTATTCCCCAATAGACAAGAATGTGCATTCATTCCTAGGAACATGCATGCGTTCTTAGGAATGTGCACATGTTCTTAAGAATGCACAAACATTATTAGGAACACACACACGTTATTAGGAACATGCACGCGTTCATGTCAACATATCTATCTGGCATGTTGAGTGGAGGTTCGAGGTTTTCCAAACCACTAGCATTGGGAACATGTGTGTGTTCCTAGAAAGACGAACATGTTCCTATGAGTGTGTGTTCCTACTCACCTTGTTGCCACTTTATCACCCGCCAACTCCGTGCAATCACCCGTGTATTCCCCCTTGGTGTCGCATGTCACCATTGTGCACCCAAGGTGCCCCTCACAACCAAACGTCTTCATTTGCCCAACTAATTTCTTCTTCCTTGTGCTCTTTGCTTAGTCCATCACTGAATCTTCCTAAATAACATGCGTGCTTGGTGGGTGTTGTGGGAGACCATACATCCATGATGTTTCCCCTCTTTTCTTGATGCTCAACTTCTCTCTAGTCTTGACAAGAACTCTTGTCAAATTTTTATGTAGTCACTACAGGTACTTACCATAGAGGTCTGCCTAGGCTTATTCGAACTTAGGTTTTCATACCATATGATCCATAAATGGTAATCTTATAACTAACCATTTATCCAACAAAGATTCAACAATGCCAATTTATCCTTGATGTTTCTTCAAGTACTTAAACAATAAAACATTGAAAATGGTTAAATCTTTTTTTGGCCACCTATATTTCTTTTAGTGCAATGCAAAATATGCTAGAATGAAAAACTCTAACAATAAAATTATAGTTTACTAACAAATAATAACTCTTCAATTTACTAACACATAGTAGCTCTTCAATAACACACAAATTAGAAAAGAACAACAAAAAAAAAACACTCATGTTTCCAACCAACACATGTATAAAAAACTCAACACTCTTAATATTTTCAATAGATAATGACAATGTCTTCAACATCACAAGATATTTTCATACAATATGATACACATAGATTACTTTGATACCTTGAACAGTTCAAACCCTTCAATAAAACAAGATAGATATTCTACTCTTTTTTCCAAAAACTTGTATAAATACTTTTTTCCAAAAACTTGTATAAATATGGAATTTACAATAGACAAACCTAATTAAAAAGCATAGTCTATCACAAAAGTTCAATAACACTTCAACATACATCACAAAGTTTAAAAATTAAAAGTTTTTTTAAAAACTTGTATAAACATGCATTTTACAATATATAGACATAATTTAGGATGCTAACATACATCACAAAGTTTAAAAATTAAAAGTTTTTTTAAAAACTTATATAAACATGCATTTTACAATATATAGACATAATTTAGGATGCTAATATATCATAAGAGAGCAGTGACCTTAAGTCATGCATCAAAAACTCAAAACTGGTATTTATTTATGATACAAGTGACACAACTTAACGAAGTGTATAAAACTATTTCATTTACTATCCTAAATTCTTCATTAAAAACAATACATAATAGTTATCAGACAACAAAGTAAATAACCTAACCCAATCATTAAAAAAATAAAAAAATACAAAATAATTATAAAATAAAAATAAAAATAAATATGACATAAAATAACAATAAAAATAAATATTTAATACCAACCTGCAAAGAATATGCATATTAATATTTAACGCCAATCTGCAAAGAATATACATATTAAAAATTTAATTTTTAATAGTAAATATTGAACATCAATTTTAATAATATAATATAACATAATAACGTGCAACCATGGAAAAGGAACATACAAAGATGAAATAGTATTTGATTTTAATATCAACAACAGCTTTACTGTTAACCATTTAGTGACCATTATTTTGGCCGTGCATCTTAAAAACTACTACATCATCTCGCATAATAACAAGCTTATGTATGAACAAATGACAACCGTTTTATACCGAACAGAAAAACAACGTCGCATTAAATAAAAATTATTTATACAAAACAGAATAATAAGATAACTGCAAAACCTAATTCTAATTATAATAATGAATAAATATGAAAATTATTATTAATAAAATATAGAGTTATGGTTATTGGGAAGAGAAGGGAGCATCACGCAACAACAAAACAAATCCCCAACCTTATCACCTTCCAAAGATCTGTGGTTGGTTAACACTTTTACGAAATGGGTTTGTTTTTAGGCTAGAATCTAGTGACATAAATCTGTTTAAAATCACTATTTTTTATTCTTTAAAATATATTTCTAAATGTATAAATAGATTTAGCATGTTGAGAAAACTTCTGGAATATTTGGATTATATAGAAATAATAAAAATCTAGCAATTATATTGAATTTCAAACCAATGTCCCCAAAAAATGATCTATAAAATAATCATTTCATAAAACCTTTAAATTAAGATAAAGAAAAATATTTCATTTGAATTATATAGAAATAATACGAATCTAACAATTATATTGAATTTCAGGCCAATGTCCCCCCAAAAAAATGACCAATAAAATAATCATTTCATAAAACCTTTAAATTAAGATAAAGAAAAATATTTCATTTAAAGAACATAACTTAAAGTTTTATTTAAATAGTGTAACTTAAAACTCATTTAATTAGCAAAATATAAAAAAACAGTAAATATTCAAGCTTTCAGCGCGTCCACATTCAAAATTAATGTACTGTAAAGGCATCACTGTAAAGGCTCTTTAAATTAGGTTCCAAAACCAAGTTTCAATTGAGCACCAATCTTGTTTAAGACAACCGTTGAAACAAGTTCCAAAGGCTCGCTATGACTGGACTTTCCAAAGTATATAAGTCCATTTCATTTACTATGTTAAATTTATGTCTAAATACCTTGATGGTTCACTGAGACATTGAGAGGTGCTCAAGAGTATGTTAAGGCTCCTAGCAACACATTTAGATAGATCAGAGTTTCGATGAGCAATATCATAGATTCAAAACCTTCCAACTCTAAGGAGGCTTGATTACACCTCCGTCATGAAGAACGAAATGTGGTACATCGTGTCAAAGGCGTACCGAAAGTCAATAGTAAGTTCCAGGTGGCTCTACAAAATCTGGTAGCGTCAAAGAAGTTCCAATTTCAGGTTTGTGGCAATAGGGTTCTTCCAGAGAGAGGGATTCGACTATGAGAATACATTTGCTCCAGTCCCCATGTACACTTTCATCAGATCAGTTATGTCTTTATCTTGATTTATGGGACGAAGGATACAGGGATGTGAAAACAACTTTCCTTAATGAAATAATTTAATTGAGTAAGAAGTGTACAATGACTAGCCTTGGAGCTTTGATGTAAACGGAAAGGAGTTCCATATTTCCATGCTTAAGAAGGTCTTCTATTTGTATGTCTCAAATAGGAACTAAGAGAATGGTATTCCAGGATTATGAATATTTGTAGAGTGTGAGCTTCACCAAAAGATATAGCAAAAAATGTCCATATTGCAATGTTTGGAAAAGCTTGGTAGAAAAAAAAAATTCAGTCTGCTTTCTTTACAATAAATATTGCTCCTTTGGTTTCTAACATAATGTTTTTTTATATTTAACTTAGGCATTGATCCTTAGATGAGAGACTTATATCCCATTAACTTTACAAAACACATTATCAAATTTAACTATGGTCTCTATTCTCAGTCTTTTGCAGAGATCTCGATGCAGTTATGAATGAAAATTACTCTGCAATTCATAATACAACACGATATCAGTGTAAATTGCACACAAGAAACCAATTGGCATTGTTGTGATAGGTATCTAAGTTTAAGGTTCTCTGTCATAATTACGAAGGCCAATACACTCTCCTCAATGAGACAATCAATCTGGGTTTTGGGATCTTGGGAAACAATTGGTTCCGAATTTTTTTGTTGGTATGTACAAATATATAAGTGAGTACAATCTCCTCAATGATACAATCAATCTGGGTATTGGGATCTGGGGAAACAATTGGTTCCGAATTTTTTTGTTAGTATGTACAAATATAAGTGAGTGCACAATAAGGAAACAATTGGTTCCGAAGTTTTTGTTTGTATGTACAAGTATAAGTGAGTGCCCAATAAAGATCCAACCCATTGTGTGGCTGACAATCAACAACAAATCTGTCTATGCAAATTTTGTAATCCTTATCCATATACCAATTCCCAAAGTTATCAACACCAATCAAAATGTCAATGACAAGCAAGACATATGATTATATCCTTGCACATTCTTTGGACGAAAAAACTCCAAGGAAAACAACTCTATCAAAGCTACAGGCTCGGGGTCTTTGTTTAATTGTCCACGACGTCCAACCACAACACTCTCAATGTCTCTATATAGCTTTGTCTCCAAGTGTAAAGAGCTAAGCCCAATAAAAACACAATTGGTAAGTGTATGCTCCAACAACCAATGGTAATATTAGTCTGAGAAAAGACAGTGCTGGTTCTTAAGTTTTCTTGAATGTAAAACTTGGAAGTAATGGAGAAGTTATCTAGTTGTTCACTCCAGTAATAAGCGTCAGTTGTAAGAGTCAGTTAGAAGAGTTAGTTCTTAGTTCATAGTCAGTTGTCTAGTTGTCTTATGGTTTGCATGTAGCCTACTCGGGAGAGTCTTTTCCTATATAAGGATGTAATCCGTCTTCGTTTAATAATCAAGAAGTGAGCGTAGCCTCACCGTGTTTGTTTACCTCGTAT
>SNQJ01S0055251.1:12450-36576 GCA_010110895.2 Picea sitchensis
AAGCATATAATAATGAGAAAGGACGTTGTGTACCTTGGAATGATCAGGTGAAATGATAGTATAAGTCAAAATACAGGTGATGAAGGGTATAATAATGGCAAAAAGTATGGGCAAAAAGGGTACAATATGTGGTCCTAACAATTTTATTCTTTATTCCACCCGAACTATGCATACTTACATATCATTTTTTTCAATGGCTAGATCTTTTCTACAAAATTGAGAGTAAATGTTCTCACAAAATTAATCTTCCCGAATAAATATTGCATGGTTTTTTTGTTGTGGGGCAATGGGAGATGAGAAATTACATTGAATATCTCAGGGTAAATATTGATTCCATCTTTATAAATAATATGGCCCAATATTTTACCTTCATTTACATTCAAAATGGTATTTTTCAGGTTTAGATATATCACATACTTCCTACACCTTTCAAAAATCTGAGTTAAATGTGCAATGTGAACTAACATGTTCTTGGAGTAGACTGTGACATTGTCTAGGTAGACAAGTAAACATTTTACTATCAATCCTCTGAAGGATACATCCATGGCCCTATGGAAAGTATCTCCTACATTTACCAGCCCGAATGTCATGCATTTATAGGAAAATGTTCCCCATTTAGTCTGGAAACTTGTTTTCAACCTATCTTCTTCTGAGACTAGAACTTGGTTATATCCTGAAAACCCATCTAGGAGTGAGAACATATCAAATCCATAAATAGTTTATAGGATCCCTTCCATGGGGGGGACATGGTAGTTATATTTTTTCTGAAGCTTTGTTCAAATTTCTAAAATCAACAGATAAACTAATTTCTCCTTATTTTTTACAGGTACCAAGTTAGCTACCCAAGCAAAATGTCTCACCTGAAATATAATTTTAGCACCTAGTAGATTTTTACATTCCTTGTGCATCAAAGGCTCAAGATATGGATGAAATTTTCACAGATTCTATTGAAAAGGTTTAACACCTGGTCTAAGAGGAATGGTGTGTTGGATGATCCTGGTGTCGTATGTTTTCAAATCTTGATAAGACCATGCAAAAACATATTGATATTCCTTAAACAATTTTGGGTAGGCCTTCTTCTTTTAAGGAGATAATGATTTTTCAAGGTTGATATTCTTAGGATTATCAATAGTCCATAAATTATGACTTCATAGGCAAGACATTAATTACCATTTTTCACATTCTTGGGGGTTCTTAAATATTTCTCGTAGATCGAAAAGGTTTTCAATATTGACTACTCCCCTAGGCATCGTGTGAATTTTAGGTTTGGTAATGTTGTTATCTTTGTCCATATTATGTTCACCATCTTATTGTTCATCAATAATTCCCTAAAATACTTGTTGGGTTGTTATATTCTTTGCAGTGAAAGTCTAGTCGAGGTGAATCGACTGATGGTTGAAGTCAAGGTAGATCTAAAGAAGGTCAAAGTCGAGGTAGATTGACAGCAAGTCGAAGGTCGAGGAAGTCGACCAGGTAAAGTCGAAGTCGAAGATATCGATGGAAATTCAACCAACAAGAGGTCGAAGTGTGGGTGTGAGATGACTGACTAGAGACCAAATGAAGGCTGACTGGTAGTCGACTGGTAAACTCGACTTGGATTTGACTATAACATAATCCTGGGATTTGTGGGTTTGTAGCCAATGATATGCATGGATCTGTAACTGTTTTTGGGCACCAATATTTAGGTTTTTCTTGTTGTAAAACCTATAAAGAGGCATGTTGTAAGGTTGTAAAGGTTGTTGTTGTAAGGTTATCATAGAATAAACTTTTGCAGGTTAATGCATGTGTAAGTGTAGGTTGTTGGGCATGCATAAAGAAGCTGAATTGGCTACAGGGTTGGTCTTTCATGTGCCAGAGGTTATGATGTCGATTGTGTCTTAGGTGTGGACCAAGGTGAGACATGTAACCTTTTATTCTGAATGAATAAGACAATAAGAGAGAAGAACGCTCGAAGAAATGTTGGTTTTCCTGGTTAATGATTGACAAGGTAAAATCTCGGTGTATTGTGTGATTGCTTGTGTCATTTTATTTCTTGATTAAATTATTTATCTCTTCTGCTAGGATTAGTGTGGAAGTGTTCTTCATTTCCTGACATGTGGTATCAAATCTTAGGTTTTCCCTGAAAAGTGAGTTATCAGAGTGGTGTAATTATTTGGTGAGTATATCAGATCTTGATTTTCCAATCTTGAATATGAGAACTAAACCCTAGGTACAGTAAGAGTCATAAGTCATAAATTGTTTTAATTATCGCGGTAAAGAATGGCGAGTAGTTCCATAATAGAGATAAAAAGATTCAAAGGATATAATTTTGAGCTTTGGAAGATTAAAATGGAATATATTTTTGTGTATCGAGAACAATGGAAAACGGTATATCTAGGTACCCAGCCAACAGGCATGTCGATAGAATAATGGGAGAAACTCAAAAGAAAAGCAGGAAGTACGATACAACTTTGTCTTGTAGATTCAGTGTTGCTAAATGGCATGGGTGAATGTTCGGCGAAGAAACTATGGGACAAGATGGGAAGCTTATACCAGTCGAAATATCTAGTAAATAAGTTATTTCTCATAAAGAAACTATATCTTCTAAGGATGAGTGATGGAAGTTCGATGACTGAGCATTTAAATGCATTTATCACCATGTTAAGCCAGTTATTGTCTATGGATATAAATATCATTGATGAGGAGAAGTGTATCATCCTATTATGTTCTTTTCCAGACTCCTGCGATAGATTAGTCATGGATATTGGGAGTAATACAACCACACTAGCTCTAGAGGATGTGTTTTCTTCTCTTCTTTCAAAAGAAATGAGAAGAAAGAACATGGAAGGATCGAAGAAATATGCTCTGGTAGTGAGAGGTCAACCAGTAGATAGAGATAAAGGAAGATTCTCTGGTAGAAAGTATAAATCCAAGGGTATATCTAAATCCACGGTTCAATCAACGTGAAGATGTTGGAAATGAGGTAAAGTTGGGCATTATAAAAAGGACTGTAAGTCGAAGGCAAAAAAAGGCAATGATGGATCCAACGAGAAGCAGTAGACTAAGAGAAAGACGACCTTGGAGAAGGGAGGTGATGTGTATCTGGCGTCAACCAGTACACAATCAAATCAAGATGTTTGGTTGATCAATTTAGGAGCATCCTATCATATGAAACCACATAAATAATGGTTCTGTGAATATGAATAATATGATGGGGGTGATGTGTTCTTGGGGGACGACTCGACAACCAGAATTTCCAGACGTGGAAGATTCTGATTGAAACTACAGGATGGGAGGAAAAGAACCCTTCTAGGTGTGCTACACATTCTGGATTTGGAAAGAAACCTGATATCTATCATAAATATGAGTTATGCAGGTGTGCATACTCTATTTTATAAGGATTCATGCAAGATGGTCAGAGGTGTGATGGTCTTAATGAAAGGAGTTCAGATTGGTACCCTGTACAAGTTGTTAGGGAATGTCGACTCGACTGGATGAAACAACATCGTTTCTCCTAAAATTGACTTGACTGCGACTCGACTCAACTCAATGTCAACATAATTGGACTCGACTCGAGCCAAATCGGTTCAAATTGACTTGATAGACATGATGAACTCGACCCGTCCAGGTTATGGCACGAGAGGATGGGACACATTGGAGAAAAAGGACTTCGAGCTATGCAAAGCAAAGGTATGGATGAAAGTTTTCCTAAATGTGCGTTAGAAGTCGACTTTTGTGAATATTTCATATATGGGAAACAAAGTCAGGTGAGGTTTCCATTTGGAGCGACAAGGTAAAATGGGATTATAGAATTGGTGCATAGTCATGTGTTTGGCCTGGTTACAATGATTTCACGTGGTGGATCCCTATATTATGTCTCCTTCATAGATTATTTTTCCAGAAAGACATGGATATATTTCCTGAGGAATAAATCAAAGTTTTTCAAGAGATTTAGGGAGTTTAAATCTCTTGTGGAAAACTAGACAGAGAAGAGGATTAAAGTGTTGAGGACTGACAATGGTGGTGAATTTTGTGCAAAGCAATTTGATCAGTTCTGTAAGAAGTACTATGGTATAGAATGCCAAAATACCGCACCATATACCTCACAACAAAATGGATTTGTCAAGATAACAAACATAACATTAATGGACAAGGCAAGAAGCATGCTCAGTGGTGTTGGGCTCGCACAAGAATTATGGGCGGAGGCAGTCATGACTGCAAGATATCTGGTGAATATGTATACTTCATCGACGCTAGTCGAAATGACTCCAAATGAGGTATGGTCGGATACGACTCCTTTGGTGGCACATCTCAAAGTGTTTGGTTGTGATGCATTTGTGCATGTTCCCAAGGAAAAGAGGAGCAAGCTCTACAAGAAGGTAGTCAAACATATTTTCATCAGATACAAAGAAGGGATGAAAGGATATAAGCTCTGGGATCCTGCATCAAGGAGAATAATGTATAGTCAAGATGTGGTATTTAGAGAAGTCAGAAGTAAATCTGAGCATGAGCAAGTTGTTCAAACTGAGAATAACCCCGATATGATGCAGTTTGAACTGAGGAACTAGTCAAGATGTTCTTGGTTGTGATGCATTTGTGCATGTTCCCAAGGAAAAGAGGAGCAAGCTCAACAAGAAGGAAGTCAAATATATTTTCATTGGATACAAAGAAGGGATGAAAGGATATAATCCCTGGGATCCTGCATCAAGGAGAACAATATATAGTCAAGATGTGGTATTCAGAGAAGTCAGAGGTAAATCTGAGCATGAGGAAGTTGTTCAAACCGAATAATCCTGATACGGTACAGTTTGAACTGAGGAACTAAGAAGTTGATTAAGATGACTCAACTAAATCTAAGGAAGAGGTCGAACAATTAGCTTCGGTGGTAAGGAGGTAAGAAAGAATAAAAAAACCAGTTGAAAGGTACAGTCCACCTAAATTTTGTTCCTCATTTGTATTAACTGTCATTGTCAATGAGCCCAAGTCGATCAATGAGGAAGTCGACTTGAGAGAGGGTAAACTCTGGAAGGAATCCATGGTTGAAGAGATGGAATCCTTGTACAAGAATGAAACATGGGATTTAGTTAAGTTACCCAGTGGAAGAAAGCTCATTGGTAGCAATTGGGTTTTCAAGAAGAAGATGAATGTCGTAGGACAAGTCGAGAAGTTCAAATCTCAACCGATAGAGAAATGATATTCCCAAGTCGAGGGAGTGGACTTCGATGAGATTTTTTCCTTTGTTTCAAAACTAACTTCTATTAGAGTATTAATGTCTTTGGCTGCAACATTCAATCTGGAGATAGAACAGATGGATGTGAAGACATTGTTCCTACATGGGGACCTGGAAGAACAAATCTACATGAAACATCCTAAATGATTTGTAGTAAAGGGTGAGCAAGAGTTAGTGTGCAAACTCAAAATATCCCTTTATGTTCTAAATAAATCGCTAATGATGTGGTACCATAAGTTTGACACTTACACCCTTAGCTTGGGATTTTTGAGAAGCAAAGTTGATCACTGCATATATTCCAAGGAAGAAGGTGGGTGTTTCATATATGTAGCTTTGTATGTCGATGACATGTTGATGATTGGAAACAACATGGACACAATAAAGGAGGTGAAGAAGTAGTTATCCTACAAGTTCGACATGAAGGATCTCGATGCAGGTAACTTCATTCTGGGAATTGAGATTAAGAGATATTGAGATGCTAGAAAGATATGGTTGAATCAGACGAATTATATTGGAACAGTGCTTAAATGATTCAACATGCAGGATTGAAAACTGGTGAAGGTGCCAATTCCACTCGGAGAAAGGCTTACTGTTGAACAGTGTCCAAAGACATAGGAAGAGATAGACGACATGTCATGTGTTCCCTATGCAAGTGTTTTTGGTATTCTAATGTATGTGATGGTATACACTCGACCAAACATTTCCCATGCAGTGGGAGTGTTGAGCAGGTACATGTTGAAACCTGGAAAGGAGCACTAGACAGTTGTCAAGAGAGTATTCAGGTATTTGTGTGGAACAAAGGACTATGATATATGCTACTAAGAAAGACCTCGAGGTGAAAGTGGTAAATTATATGTACATGGCTTTGTCGATGCTGAATTGATTGGATATATAGATCGATGGAGGTTGACCAACGGATATGTCTTCAGGATGTTCGATGGAGAAATAAGTTGGATGTGTAAGCGACAAGTGGTCATAGATTTTTTGACAACAGAAGTTGAATACATGGAGGGAACTCATGGAAGAAAATAAGTTGTATGGCTTCAAGTTGAGTTGTTATATTCTTTGCAATGAAATTCTAGTCGAGGTGAATCGACTGATGGTTGAAGTCGAGGTAGATCGACAGTAGGTCGAAGTCAAGGCAGATCGATAGCAAGTCGAAGGTTGAGGAAGTCAATCGAGTTAAATTGAAGATATTGATGGAAATTCAACCAATAAGAGGTCGAAGTGTGAACATGACAGATGACTAACTAGAGATCGAATGAAGGTCTATTGGTAAACCCAACTTGGAGTCAACTGTAACAGAATCCTGGGATTTGCTGGATTTGTAGCCAATGATATGCATGGATCTGTAACCATTTTTGGGCCCCAATATTTAGGGGTTTTCCTGTTGTAAATATTATAAAGAGGCATGTTGTAAGTCCATAAATGTTGTTGTTGTAAAGTGATCATAGAATTCACTTTTGCAGGTTAATGCATGTGTATGTGTAGGTTTTTGGTCATGCATATGTAAGCCAAATTGGCTACAGGGTTTCTCTTTCCTGTGAAAGAGGGTATGATGTCAATTGTGTCTTAGGTGTGAACCAAGGTTAGACATGCAACCTTTTGTTTTGAATGAATAATAAAACAAGAGATCAAAATGCTCAAAGGAATGTTGGTTTTCTTGGTTAACGGTTTTCAGGGTAACATCTCGGTGTACTATGTGATTTCTTGTGTCATTTTCTTTCTTGATTAAATTATTCTTCTCTTCTATTAGGATTAGTGTAGAAGTGTTTTGCATTTCTTGAAAATACTTCATCATCAATATCCAATTCCTTAAAATTTTCTTCAGTTGTCAAGAAGGCTACAATATGCTCATCTCCCTCAAATACCCTCCAATAAGAAATGTTGCCAGGGACATATTGCTTGTACAATAACTCTATGGCAAACCTAGAGGCATCATAATCTTCAAGAGGAGACATCCTTGAGGATATTGAGGCAAGAGAACCTGTAAGAAAATTATTTAAAACTCTCTATCAATATATGTACTTGTTGGTAATTCCTCAAATGAGGTGAATTGCAATGAATGATATTTTTCACCTATCTGACAATGATCTCCGAGTCTCCAAAGACAACCAATTATAAGATATTTAGGTCAATGTATATATTGAGTCCTTGGACCAAAGCTTCATATTCAACAACATTATTAGTACATTCAAACTACAAACTACATGATAAGAAGCTATGTTTACCTACTGAGTCAATAAATATGCATATCGCACCAACTACTTTTTGAGACCTGCATCCATAAAAAATTAGAGTCCAAATATTAGATATGAATTTAGGTACTCTTTTGTTGGGGTCTATTCTTGGGGCTTCAATTTTGTCTTCTAAGATAATATTTGGGAAGATTTGGTCAGAGTTGTTGCATTCTCTAGTTATTGTTGATTTTTCTTGCATCATTAACTCTGACTTTTGTGAAAACAAAATTTCAGATATACAAGGTGAGAAGTTCCCAAAATATGAATCACAGGAATAGTTTCCTAACACTGGGAACTTTGTTGACGAAGGTTCATTTGGGGCTTCTAGATCAGTGATGGTGTGCTTCAAATAATTTTCTCTGTCAATTCTAATCATGTTAGGATGTCACTTTAATGATAACCATATGTGAGACCAATCGGTACTGAATTATCCATGTAATTTTTCCGACCAGTCTCGGCTTAACAACATCCCATAAGCTTATGGGATATCTACAACTGTTATATCAATAACTTGGAGAAATTTTGGGTTGGAATTAATGTGAATCATAACATAATTTAGTTCACCGATGACTTTAACTTCAGTTCTATCCCATCTCCTTTTTGAGACTTGGATCCATAAAAAAAGAGAGTCCAAATATTAAATATGAAGTTATGCACTCTTTTGTTGGGGTCCATGCTTGGGGATTTGATTTGATTTTCTAAGAAATTAACTGGAAATTTTTTGGTAGAGTTGTTGCATTCTTCAACTATTGTCGAGTTTTATTGCAGTAGTAACTCTGACTTTTGTGAAAACCAAATTTCAGATATACAAGGTGAGAAGTTCCCAAAACCTGGATCACAGAATAGTTTTCGAGCACTCAGAACTTTTTTTATGAAGGTTCGTTTTGGGATTCTAAATCAGTGACGATGTGTTTCAAATACTTTTCTCTATCAATTATGATCATGTTAGGATGTCCCTTTAATGGTGACCATAGGTGAGACTAGCTGGTATTGAATTATCCATGTAATTTTTCTGACTAGTCTTGGCTTAACAACATCCCATAAGATTTTGGGATATCTACAACTATTGTATCAATAAATTGGTGTAATTTTGGGTTGGAAGCAATGTGAAAAATAACGTCTTTTAGTTCACCAATGATTTTAAATTCTTTTATTTCCAATTTTCTAATGTGTGTATTACTTTTGGTAGGAGTTTCATTCAGTTTCTTACACATAGAATAGGGCATGACATTTCAAGAAATTCCCATAATCCACTAGACAGTTGTGTAAATTTATATTAAAAATCTCAAAATTCAACAAGAAAGGAGGGACAAACATCTTTATTTCTTATCTGTAGGTGTTGAATTCACATTTAATTGTTTGGTTTCCCTGGAGGTCATTTTTCTTATGTTTGGATTAGGGTTTACCATGGGCCTATCCACCTCCTTTAGGTCTTGCAACAAAAGGTCGTTATTTTGAGGGATCTTGCACAACTCCATAACATAAATGTTTTCTTTCATTTTTTGTAAATTCTCTACCACATTATATTCCAATTTTGGGGCATAATTGAGTATGGGAGTTGGCTTGTCCAAAGGGGTTGAGCTATCAAGTTTTTTAGGGTCCTGAGCTATGATAGGGTGATTTTTTGTAAGAGGATATTTTCTCATGGTTTGAACAACTAAAGTCTCACTGGACAACTCCTCTTCTTGAGAGACATCATCAAAAGGAATCATGTGATTGATATCCCTCAATATGATAGTTGTTTCTCTAGGTGGGTTATTACATTCATCTTCTGAAGTGTTTGATGTTTGGTCACTAGGTTTCTCTATCAAGGCACAACCATACAAGAAGTGGTTAGCCATTAAATTCATGGAATTCATCCATTGGGGACAATCCTTCTCAAAGTGGTGTTCTTGGTGATACGTGTAGAAAGAATCAAAGGCCACATCCCCTAAATCAATATTCATATTTGTCGGGGCAGGTTCTATGGATTTATAAGGCTATGATCTCCTAAAAAAGGGCTTGGAATGCCTTTTATTAGAGGTTCCTTCACCTACACTCCTTTTCATGTCTACAATTTCGTTGGATAATTTCTTGATCATACTTTGCAAACTCTCCATATCATCACCATATTTTTTAGTGTTTTGCTCAACTTGTTTTCCTAGTGGTCTAGTTAGCAAGAGTCCTCGTTTAGGTGGTTGTTGAGATTATTTCTTTGCTAAAGAGACCTGAATTTATTTACATCCTTTCATCTAAAACTCAATTTTGTTAGCCTCTTCAAATTTCTCAACCAAGGTAGGTTTGGAAACGCTTTTGACAAACATGGAGAAAGAGGCTGGAAACGCATTTTCATATACCTTCTTTTGCAGCTCTTGAGTAGGTCTAACTTCTGGTTGAAATTTATTCAAGATTGTTGTAAATATTTGATTAAAATATTTCACTTTCTCTTAGGGGCCCATGCTGGTAGCAATTTTTTCCATCATGGCTCATGTTGTAGTTTCTTCGCAAATTTGCCAAGAAAATCTTTTTGAAACCTTGTCCATCTAGTTATGGAACCAACTAGGAGGTTAAAGTACCAGGTTGAGGCTGAATTCTCAAAAGTGTATGGAAATAGTATGCACACCACATATTTGTGTTGTACATTCATTAACCTTATTTCCAATATGATTTTTTTGATATGATCTTCAGGAAATATGGAGGTTTCAGGGTCAAACTTGGCAAATAGTTTCTCTATATGCCTAGGTAAGTTATGAAACCGATCTGGTATAGCCAAGGCATCCCTAGAAAACCAACGTTGGTTATTTCCAGGTTGGTTGTCACCTTCCTATTTTTTTTCATTGTTACCCCCCATGTAGTCTGATCCATAGTCTGATGCTACTAAATCAAATTCCTCTTCCTCAGAATCTGAATCTTCTAGTTCAAAATAATTACTTTCTAGCAGGGTAACCACAAGTGTTTTAGAAATGAAGTTGAGAGGTTGTTTTATTTTTGTCATGGAAAATTCCACTAAGTCCTCAACGTGTAATCACAACAATTTTTACCATTATCCTTCTACGAGGAAGTAATGGGGCTAATGGTAATGCTCCAATATACCAAGTGTATGCCCTGGTAATTTTTCTAAATGTGTCAACCTATCCATGATGGATTGTGTAGGGTATCACAGGGTGAAGTTCAGTGTCTTCCTCAGTGTGAGGTAAGTTACTCGAAGTGGGAGTGATTTCTACGTGTGGGTCATATTAATGACTTGTCATGCATCAAGCCCTCCTTCTTGCACCAATTTTGTTGAGGGGGATGGCTTCCCTTTAACTCAATAGTAGGAATCACACCCGAAGACGAGGCCCAATTATACTCTTCTTCATTTAAATTATTGTGATTCTCCGAATTGATGGCCAGGGAACCTTTTCAATGGGATTTAATGATCATATGTTTGTTTCCCAATATTCTTTCAAACCACTTATCTCTCTTAATTATTTTTTGTTTTCATGCAAGAAAATAAAATTAATCTAAAGGAGACTCATTTGTTTTAAGAAATCCAATCCCAAGATAACCTTTGGATATGGTAGATAAACAATGCCTGAAATTTGCTTATTCTAACACTGATACTATCATTCATCAACTATCATATATTCTTTAGGAAATGAAAATGAATAATGTGCATGCAGCGGTACATAAGAAGCAATATTAGCAACAAATAGTTATGTGCTTCACTTATACATAACATACTAAAGAAGATCGTATTGCACCAATTTTCATTCCAATATCTATTATATACTCAATATAACTTGAATTAAGTACGGTCTTATAGAATGCCTTTAGCTTCTAAGAAGAACAAAGAATAATCCATTGATCTGATCACATGCATAGGTTTCGTAAAAGCAATTTTCTATAGTTGTCTTTGAGATTCTAAATTAACTGTAGAGAGAAATAGTTCTTCACACCAATTAAAAAATTTCATACAAAAACCATCGACCTCTTGTTGCATGGTCGATCCCTTTATTTATCAAAATTTAAATGTCTAAAAATAGTCTTGAGTCTAATTTAAGTAAAGCAAATAAATAACAATGTGGACTAATCCACGTATATACTCCAATTCATCTTTCACTCACTGGATGACTGCTTTAGTTGGTTTTCTCTTTCATAATCGAACCATTTGACAAAAATATCTCCATACATGTGTCAATAGGATAATCGGTGCTAATTCAGGGGCACACTAAGCACCTCTTTCATTTCCATTATGTGATGTCTAAACTTGTCCATCCTAGAAACCATGTGTTGTAGAACCACTTATGCTCTCATAGGGCCTTCCACAAACCCCCTAACTTTCCCTCTTTACAAGGTGGTTATTTGGAAAACATCCAACTCATATTTATGGTCCCTATCAATGTGTTGTTTCATTAAATCATTGAGGTCTCGTAAATTTTTTGGTGAGCCAAACTCATGGAACTGAATCTCCCACATCTTCTCGTTTATTTCCTCCCAACTTCTGAGACATTTTTCCCATCTTTCTTGCATTTTTTTATTGCGGTTCAACAACCACATGGACCCAATATTCAGTTTCTCTTTGTATCATATCTATGATATCATCAGTGAGCACTCTTATGCCATGTTTTTCTCCTCCTCAGTCCTTTTGGATCTCTTTAACATATTCAATTTGGGCCAAATCCTAGTGCACTCGTTCATACCATCTCAATATCTCTTTATGTTCCACTAGACCTAACAACGTTTCATCTTGGTAATTTATAGTCTTGGCCATGAAACTATCCCTTTCAAACTTGTACCAACCATATTATTCTAGGAATTCAACCCTTATATTTATGACGCTTGAGTGGTATTTTGGTAATACTCAGCCTGATGTCGTATATTTTCTAGTTCCTTTCTCATGGCCTATGTACTCATTTCATCTTCCTGTTGGCACAGGGGCAGACCCAGGGTTCAATGCTCAAGAGAACACCAACAAAACCCTAACTACTAGCCCTTTTGGCAACACCTGCGAAGTAGAATAAGTCTCACCCAAGGTAGAGGTAGGGGTGGTTGCAAGACTCGGATGTCTGCAACCTTAGTTGGGATACAGGTATGTGATTATAGAACTTAGAAATCATCTAGCATGGTTTATCCATCAATATTCAACCCTTACAACACTTCGCAGATCACACAGAGTATCGCAGTGAGTACTTAGATCTAAGATAATTCATCACTTAGCCACAACAAGATAGATCAGGTTCTGCATATCAAGCACTAAGCATCTTACATATCATATCTAATAGTCATTCCTATATCAGAAGCATAAATAATAAATGAATCTATCTAATCACATCAAGCACTTAGCCAAGAAGGAGATAAACACATTAGATTGAAGCACAGAGCACAATACAAAAAGTTACCGTGGTTCACACCCACCCTGGGGCTACATCCACAAGGTCTTCTTCTTTATTATCTCAGCCAAGCAGTTACAACATAGAGCTTCAACAATCCTTGCTTCACACAGGATAGAAGATCTACGCATCTCACTAGATCCTTCTTCATTTCACTTCAGCACAAAACAACTTGTGAGCTTCTTACAATCATGCACAGAGAATTTACAAGATACATCTGATCACACAGATCCAGTTCCTAGGACTAAGCCATCATCTATACATCAAATAGATGTACTACTCTCTCCTGACATTGCCTAAGTATCTATTTATAGATTACAAAAATGGGCCTAAGTGTGGGTGAACCCTTGGGCCAACATCCATTTCCTCTTACATTAACCCAAAACCCTAAACGAATCCAAAAATAGGTCTAGTTTCCCTAATTTCTGCTTCGTGTTGCGCTCCATCTTTGGCAAGCTGTCAAAGTCCCAAAATCAGGCAAATATAACCAAGTATTATTCAAAACTTTGTCAAGTGCCAACAGGCCCCCAACACTCACCTGTGACTCATCCTGAGTCACTCTTGTCTTATCAATTCCACCTCGAATGCCTCAATCTTGGCTCGAGCTGCTTTGACCTGTTTCAGTGCGACAACCTCTTTCTCAGTGAATTCCTGGATCACTGTGTCATTGAGTGGTCCTTCCAGTCATTGTTCTATAGTGATGACAACCTGTTCAAGTTCAGCTCCCTGGATTTCAAGTTTAGTGAACAGTTGGCATGCCTTTTCTTTGATTGGTTGAAGTTGTTGGGAAACTTCCATCACTCTACTTTGCAATTTATGTACCTGTTGTTGGGTTATGCATTGTTCTGCAAATCTCTTCATTCTTTCGATTGGGGTCAAAGTCTTTATCTGTGCCTGTAGCGTGTCTGCATGTTGCTTTGCTCCTTGGAGTTGTGCCTCCAATGTCTACAATTCTGGATTCTCTGCAAGGGTTTCATAAGTCTGGGTGCTTCTAGCGCTCAGCTACTTGCATTCCAAGGCAAAGTTTTTTAATCAGCCAACTGTGCTTCGAGCAGTGGCCTCTCTTAGATCTCTTATTTATTGGGGGGTCTCGGGCATGGTGCAGAGCTCCAGATCTATGATGCGTTGTTGGAGTTGTTGGATTACTTCTTCCAGTTGGGTCACCTATTGTGGGAGATGTTCTTCCATCTTCACTTCTATGACCATCACAGAGTGAAGTGCTTTGTGAACCCTTTCCTATACTTCAAGTTACCCTGCTAGCAACTGGTCCTTGTGTTGCTGTAACTATGCATTTTCCTCATCCCACTTTGCTTTTAGGGAAAGATTTTCCCGTTCTTCCTCACTCTATGGTTCTAGAAGTGTGTTATGTGCTTGCATCAAAGCCTGGGTGGCTTGTGTTGTGTCTTCTTGATCTCTCCGAAGGCGAGCTTCAACTTGATCCACGATTTGGTGTAATTGAGTGGGCTCATCGCCTGTTCCTGATGTTCCACTTATAAAGGGCGTTGTAGAAACTGTTCAGCTGGACTGGAATGCCTACCTCACTTCTTGGAGTTTGCCCTTGATTTGGTTGAATATATCCTCCTGCTTTGCTTCTTTCTTTTCTGCGAGCTCTAGTGAAACATCATTCAACACAACGATTAAGAATGAAGTCATCCAGGATAAGGGTAGTTTTAAGCGTGGTCCGGGTGGCCCTAGATTTATTTCGGGAGGAGGAATTTGGTGGTGTAATCTCTCTTTTCATCAAGGGATCCTCCTCCTCTCTAGGCAGAGTAACCTCGCCTCTGTTTTTCTCAACTTCTGTGCCACCTAGTTCGTTACCATCACCTCCTTGCGCAGGTGAGATCGAAGTAGTCTTCATGGGCTTGCTAGGGACATCTTCAAATTCGTCATCCTTCTTAGTCTTCCTTGGCTCAGGTGTATCTGGCATAGCTTCAAGTCTTTCCATGTCGGACATGTCTGCGGGGTCCGCTGTAACAAGGAGGTTCGCCGACCATTCCTTGGTAATCTCCTCCAAGTCATATTCTGTCAACTTGTAGTAGGATTGGAGTTGTTGGTTGTGCTCATCACCGCACGTTGTAATATAGGTGAAGTGGCAGTCCACGCTGAATTTCATTAAAGGTCTAAACCTATGAAGTACGTTCGGGGTGATCCACGATGTAGACTGAATTGCATTCTTCAGTTATTTGAAATAGGTGTGGAAGACAACATTGGACTGCCATTGCTTTTTCATGTCACTAGAGTACCACAGTGTACATAATTTCGTGGCTAGTGGTTCGAAAGGTTCGATCTCTGGAAAAGTGTCTCCCTCTGGTAGTTCCCAAGAAATGAAAGTGATGAGTATGAGCAACCAACTAAAATGGAAGTCATACCCTTGGTCTTGCGCTCCTCTACAATCCAGCTCTAACTAGTTTACAAGATACTGTGCCCAATTCATCTGTAGTCCCTCAACGCACTTCCCTACGAGGTCAACTACGAATCCAGTCACCTATGTTGGTATGTTCTTGCGAACCAAATTTCCCGCGATCAGCTGATAAGCAAGGTGCACTGCACCACTCTGGATAGAGGCTACCTTGTAGCCTCGCGTACCCTTCTCTACATCGCCATACGTTTCTTTTATCTGTTATACTAGTGCTCGGTCTAAGGTCTTTCCTAGGTAAAAGTCTTGTGGGTCAAGACCTTGCATGCTAAGACCTATGATCTGATTGATCAAATTCAGATCCACAGTGATGCGGTGGTCCAACCATAAGTATCCACCGTGGTAGAAAGACAACAACAACATGATGCATGCGTTGACTTCCTGGTGTCTGCCGAAGTGAGGGATCTTCATTACATTGAGCAGTGTGGACTGTACGAGGTTATGGGTCTAGGACTGTGGGACAATCTCAGGATTTCTGCCTGTGGTCTTGGTTAAGTACTTATGTGGAGCTAACATGCTGTAGATTTTCCGATCTCCAAGGTTAAAATCACTAAATTTCAGTGCTGCAAGCTTATCTTGGTCAGGACGTACTTTGCGCACCCCTTTCAGAAGATACACAGTGATAAAGGTGTACTCAAAGTCTCTAGGTACACTTTCATGGTTAATCTTTCCACTCAAAGGTGGTAAATAAACCGACAGAATGTGTGGGATCAGCTTGTCGTTTGCAATATCATCTATGTGCTTTGTTCTTGTCTCGGTTGTGGTTCTAGAAGGTCCTGATCCACGAGCAGTGGAGGGAGAAGCTTGGACTCCTCCTATTGATGATTCTTGCACACCTGCAGACATCCTTCTTTCTGACATGACTCTCTCAGTCATTAAGTCAATCAAAACTTCTTCAACTACTTTCTCAACAGCATTGAGCTCATCCGACATACAAGCTTGGGCCAACTAGCTCAGGTGTGAAAATGAATTCAGAGACTATGATGAACAGTATGGGAATAAGGCAATGATCGTAGGGTGAAGTAATCTCAATTTTTGGGCTCAAATTCTCATTTAGAAAAAGTATTTTCGATGCGTGGTGCGACGAACTAAGTAGGGAAACTTAACAACGGTCAGCTTCCAATGGGTAAGAGGCTGCAT
The DNA here is from genome assembly GCA_010110895.2 of Picea sitchensis. Taxonomy (NCBI): domain Eukaryota; kingdom Viridiplantae; phylum Streptophyta; class Pinopsida; order Pinales; family Pinaceae; genus Picea; species Picea sitchensis. Next base: position 28,807 of record SNQJ01S0055251.1, read on the forward strand.
TAATTGATGTTATGTCCATATGGTGCAGTATAACGGTCTAGTGGTGAGCCATAAAGGCATTTCAACCCATTCAGAGTGGAAGTCGAACGATTATATTGGCTTCCAACGACTATATTTTTGTGCCATGGCGAAGTTCCATAGGTCGTTGTTTTGATATCTCAACGAAGCTCGATTCCTGTTTTTTCCTTCTGCGAAGTTTCCTCTGGGGTCTTCTATAATTTTATGATTTTTTCCCTCTTATTACTTAGCTTCCTATCCTTTTTCCTAGTAAGCTTTTTCTCGATCATCCTTTTTCCATTTTGATTCTTATCTTCTCTTGACATAGTCACTTCGCGTTGCTTAGGTTCTTTCTTCAGATCCAAGGGTAATACTCCTTCATCATATGGATTAGGTATTTCAGTATTTTGTGGTTCCTCTAATGCTCTTATAACTTCAATACCCAAGTCCCTGGTGTTCAATGGCTTAGGTCTATCCTCTTTTTCTTTCATAAAGTAGGAGATCCTTCTAGACATAAATTCCATGAGTTCTTGCTTCTTCTATTCTAGAGCGTCCTTTTCTTTTCTCCGGATCTGGTCTTTTTCAATCCAGATCCTGCCTAACAAAGTTGGAAATGGGGCGTGGTCCTCAATAAATTTAATAATTTTGAATTCTTCCTCTATCGAAGTTCCATGGGTACTCATAGTTATCTGGGTAATTCTGCCATATAGGTTTACCATTTTTCCTTTAAACAATCCAATGGTTCCTAGTGAAGGGACCAGAGTAGGACTTCCTAGGGTTTCCCAAGTTCTTTCTGTCATAATGTTCATCGGTGTTCCCTCATCCAGAGCACAGTCAATGTCGAAGTCTCCTATTCTTACTTTGATTTTCTCCTTTTCTTTGAAGATCTCTGACAAACTGACATCCTTATGGTCATCTAGGGTTTCTTTTATTTTCAGTAACATGATCTCTGATTCTTTCTGGGGTTCTTCTATAATTTTAGTCTCTTGATATCCTTCATATTTTTCTTGTTCCATATTCATCTTTTCAAGTCTAGAAATCATTCTAGGGCAATCCAATACTTCATGGTCCATAGATTTACAACAGAGGTAGCTAGGGTTTCTCCCAGGGCATTCCTTAGCAAGATGTCCTCGTCTTCTGCAATTGTAGCAAAGAGTTAATCCTCTCTTTCTCTTCAATGATCCCCAACTCTTTTTCTACTGCGTTCTAGGATCATAAGGGCTAGCCTGCAAAAATTTCTTTCTAGGGTCCTGCATCCATTGGTTAGTCCAAAAAATATTTCTATACATAGGTATAACATATCTTTCACTATTCCTATCAGATCTATTCATATCAAACTTTCTTTTATCTAACAATGCTCTAGTTTTTAAGTTGAGAAATTTTTTATCAAGCATACCTAAATCCATACGTTATAAATACAAAATTTCACTTATTTGCTTTCACGGGGCACAAAGATTTCAGATCTAAAACCTGAACTATTCTTACCTTTACTAGAGGATAGAGCTTACAGATCTTACCTCTTTTTTGTAGAAATTTCTACTTTTACCTTTCTTAGGGCACAAAGTGTTCATATCTCACTTCTTTTCTTCAGTATCAACCTCTTTTCTTGCAGATCTAACCCCTTTCCTTCAGATCTGACCTTTCTTTATCGGCACAATGCTTCGCAGGTCAAGTAGAATACTGTGCACTAGGGAAACAGATCTACGCATAGAGCTTATTTCGCACAAAGATTTTTCTTCTTTAGTTCCTATCAATCACAGTTTCATGTCCTGGAAACGAAAACATTTGTTGGCATAGGGGTAGACCCCCAGGGTTCAACTTTCAAGAGCGCACCAAAATAACCCTAAATATCGGCCCTTTCAGCAACACCTGTGAAGCAGATGAAGTCTCACTTGAGGTAGAGGTAGGGGTGGTTGTAGGACTCAAATGTCTGCAACCTTAGCTGGGATACAGGTCTATGATTATAGCACTTAGCAATCATCTAGCATGGTTTATCCATCAATATTCAACCCTTACAACACTTCGCAGATCACACCGAGTATCACAATGAGTACTTAGATCTAAGATAATTCAGTGCTTAGCCACAATAAGATAGATCGGGTTTCGTAGATCAAGAACTAAGCATATTACATATTAGATCTAACAGTCATTCCTATCTCAGAAGAACAAAGCATAAATGAATCTATCTAATCACATCAAGCACTTAGCCAAGAAGGAGATAAACACATTAGGTCGAAGTAAAGAGCACAATACACAAAGTTACCGTGGTTCACCCCCACCCTGGGGCTACGTCCACAAGATCTTCTTCTTTATTATCTCAGCCAAGCAGTTACATAATAGAGCTTCAACAATCCTTGCTTCTCACAGGACAGAAGATCTACGCAACTCACTAGATCTTTCTTCCTTGCACTTCAACACAAAAAAACTTGCGAGCTTCTTACAATAATGCACAAAGCATTTACAAGATACATCTGATCATACAGATCCAGTTCCTGGCACTAAGCCATCAGCTATACATCACATAGATGTACTACTTTCTCCTTACATTACCTAAGTATCTATTTATACATTACAAAAATGGGCCTAAGCATGGGTGAACCCATGGGCCGACATCCCTTTCCCGTTACATTAATCCAAAACACTAAAGGGACCCAAAAATAGGTCTAGTTTCCCTAATTTTTGCTTCGCGTTGCGCTCCATCTTTGGCAAGCTATCGAAGTCCCAAAATCGGTCAAGGGCCAACACTTCCTTAGCTCTATCAATGGTGGCATTGGATATGGCCATCCCTTCCTCCAAAAATTCACTTACCTTGGTATTCTTAACATCAAACAAAGTCTCTTTAGTAGTTACAACTATAGCATTATCCAGGGTGCGATTTCTCTTACGACTTGTCCTATTTACCACTACCTGTCTCTTTCGATCATATGTTATAGCGTCAATCTCTGCTACCTCATCCATTGGTTCTAGTATTTGTTGATATCCCTAATCCAATGCATTTCCTATGCTTCCAAGAGTATGGAAATGTTCAAGAATAGGTTCCTTACCTTTATCAGTTATTTGTATTTGACCACTGAGTTCCTCCATTTCTCCCCCCACTATTGGAAATTTTATTTTTTTTGGAATATTGTTCTATACTACTGGTCGGTCTTGTTCCTGCCTCTATGGATACATATTTTATTTTCTCAGGAGCAGTAGCGTATTTTAGCACATTTTTTTTGTACTCATGGCAGTGTTACTTCCTTATGAAAGGAATTGGCTGGAGGTCCAATTGTAGTCTCTCCACACAACATAGAAGTCATTTGTTCCTCATGTTCACCACGTTCACCTATATCCTCTCCTAGTTTTTCTCCATGGTCTTCATCCTTTTCATCATCCTCTTTCTCAGAGGTTGTATATTCTTAACTGTGTTCTTCATTTTCACTTTCACCCTTATCTTCTTGAGACTTTTACTCTTTGGGGGATGGTCACCTTTGTTCTGGAGGTGGCACAGTCTTCTCAACTGTATATGTTTCCACAACCTCCCTTTTTGGTCGTGGTATTTCAGAGGTTAGACTTACTTTCTCCTCTAGATTGGAATCATTTCAAATGGGAACTCTTGAAGTGTCCATATCATCACTAGAATCATCATAAATTATTATTAAATATGAAATCATGGGGGTTAATACTATTGTTCTTGGTACCTCTGTCAAGGCCTCAGATGCTACTAGTAGTTTTTCATGCCCTACTTGTGCCTACTCAATGATTAGTTGTGATTGATTGTTTAATCCTTCCGGTGTAATTTCCCTTTGAGAATTTTTTTCATCCTCTCCCCTATTTGGTTCTTCCTCGGGTTTCATTTGTTGTTCTATCTCATTTAATTCTCTAATATTTTCAGTTTCATGAGATATCCTTTCAACTTCTTCCTGGGGTCTTTCTTATTTAACTCTCCTTGATTATTTCGCTTCTCTTTCTTTTTCGGTCTGTGCTCGTATGGTTGCTTCTCATGTTTGTTTGATCAACTCAACCTGTTCATCCATAGACATGGCCCTAAACTGAGTCATATTAGGTTGGGCTCTCCTTTGGAGTACTTCATCGTAGTTTTGGGAATTTCCAGTAAAAGATTCATCCTCAAATTTATCATTCACATATGGCCAATATGCTACCACTTTCCTAGCATGTTTTGGTACTATATTCTTTGGATCATTCTTCTCATACCTTCCTATCGAGAACCTATATTCTAAGTGATTCAGGCCTTCTTGCTTCTCATTTAAAGTATCTTTTACAAAAGAGTATCCCACTTGGAAGCCATATAGGATGAAATCCCATTTCTTGTCTTTAACCAATGAAGTACTGAAACCTTGTAAAATATTTTGATATCATATTTCCTCTCAAACCAATCGATCTGAGACATAGGCTAGAAAAAAGTGTGGAGCTGCAATGGCTCCAAATATTCTGAGATGAATAATTTTCTCCTCCAAATACCAATTTCTAATCACAAAGATTATATTTTTGGCTGACTTTGAAAGTCGTATCCACTCTTGTTTGAATATGTTAAAGTCGAATATGGCTCGAAACTCATCACATATCATGGCATAATATTTCTTGTACCTATTTTCCCATATACCACTAAAATATACATGAACATGTAGCTCCAATACATTCCAACTCAGGCCCATCCCTGAAAATATATTTATGGCACAGACTACATCTAAAAAATAACAGGCCATGTAAAAGGAGGGTACATCTTCGGGCTTTGGATTTTGGGATTTATGTATTCTAGTGCTTAATTTTTTGGAGATGATAGATCCCTAATTGAAAATGATTCCCAATATTTCCACAATGTAAGCTAGGGGCATCCAAGATTCTAAGAACCTAGAGCAGTATTTATCCCCATACAACTGACAGATCAATGTTATTAAGTACATATATGGTTCTCTTAGGTTAGTGGTTCCATACCATCCTGCAGTACTATTTATAATTTTTTTGTCTTCTTTCCACTAGGATGATAGTAGTTTTCCGGTATCATGTATTTCATATAATTTTACTATGAAATCAATGTTTAACCTAACCTTGGGTTCCATGAGCTTATAGTACTTGTTCTCTTCTACTGGAAAAAGACTCTTACACATTTCCCTCATACATTATTTACCAAACATTAATCAACATATATGTGATTGATTATCCATTCTAAGGCCTCTACGCAAGGTAGGAAAAGGGTCTTAGAGGCTACCATGTGTTGAAATAATGTAACTGCAAAGTGTATTCTTATTATTATTTGATATATTATTCATTGGATCAATCCCCATTGTGGATTGATCATGTCGGCTATTTTAAAAGAACCAAATACCCTTTTACGGATTGGTCATAATGTAATTGTAATAGGCAAAAGAAGAAGTCGGCCCCAGAATATATCAATGAGGCCCCGGAATATAATAAAGGTGGTTATAACCACCTAGATTAAGAATTCGGCCCTGCCAGTGAAGAGACACTTCACACATGCCAAATTAGTATAAATAAGGAGGCTAGCGCCTCACTTAGACATAGGTCACTTGCTCATTGAGAGAAAAGTTTTGGAGCTACAGTTGGAGAAGAGAGAGAGAGAGAGAGAGAGAGGCGCCTGTTTGGGAGAGGAGATTCTATACTTGTTTGAGTTATCTCTTGGCATTGTATTGGATATCTATAAGAAGGAAGTTTTGTTGGGTTTTCTTCCCCTAGAAGGTTTCCCAAGATAAATGTTGTGTCTCTTGTGATTTTGTATTTCTCAGTGATCTTTTCATGTTGTTGTTATCTATTGAAATTAAAAGAACTATAATAATGGCTTAAACATTAACATGGTATCAGAGCCAAGTTGAAGCGAGCATCTTTCATAAGAGAAAAGTGAAAAACGTCATTGTTGTCGCACATGCAAATTAGGGATTTTTGTTGGTGAGGTAGTTTAGCCCTAAAACCATCTAGAAAAGTGCACCCTCCCTCAAGGATCATTTTGGCACCTTCAGCGCACCTTTTTAGTGTCTAGATCTCCTGAAAAGTGAAACCCTAGTTTCACAAAGTACCAGAAAACTAGAGTACTAGAAGTACCAAAAATACCAAAGTACCAGAAGTACCAGAAAACCAAAAGCACCAGTCCATAAATCCGCAGATCAAGTTTGAGGGGGTGAAAGTTGGATTTTCAGAAATCTGACTGCAACAGCTTACGCACCTCAACTCAGCGCATCTATACCCTAGATCAGAATTTCAAATTTTGAAGTTTCAAAAATTAGGATTTCCTCATAAAACCCTAAGTTGCAGTTGCAGTTGCAGTCTCAGTACCAGTTGCAGTATCAACTGCAGTTTCAATATCAGTTGCAGTTGCAGCCGTAGTACCAGTTGCAATCACCCTTGAAATTTTTAAAAATTGGTAATGATTATCGTTGTTGCCAGATGGTGCCACTACCTGCAAATACTATCAGAGGTATGTACTCACATATGTTTAAATCGTTAAACTTTAAAGAGTATTTGCAGGAGAAGGGATCTCTTGCTGTAGATCCAAAAGGATCTCAAGATCCAACACATTCATAGGAATGATGCAACCCAGGTGTGATTATTCTGATATGCATCCATTTGTTATATTGATCAATGTTGCATGTTGTAGCTATGACCTTCATTCTAACCTTTTGTGATTCAAGGTATTAGATGGATTAAAATTTGTTATCATAGAACTTATCCTCTAACCCAACCTTCTGTCAAGATAGTGTATTGTCTTAGTACAAAAGACAGGTTGAAGAAAGCATTCTTCATCTTGAGTGAAGGAGACTCGGAAGAAAAGCAAGAATTCATTCATGAGGACAAGGCTCCGGGTTTGACTAATCAAGTTAATAAGATTCAAAGGTACACATGACAATTTGATGACTATAGTTGAGATAGCAGTCTTTGTAAAGTATCGTACTTAATAGCATGTGAGCATATAGAGGTAAATGCTTAATGTAATCATTTGTCTGATACAACTAACACCTCCTCTAGGAAGAATATCATGTGTTAGTTCCAGGTTTCCATGGAGGAATGTTTGATCACAACACTATGAGATTGTTGACCTCATTTCATATTGTATTCCTTACCTTTAATCTTTGCTTCAGACAAATTACAAGTGATAGCTCTAAAGGAGCTATTGTGATGATTTTTTGTGCTATTGCTTTATATTATCAAAAGAATATTATTCTTGCTTGTTGTTTTGTTGACCTTGCTCCAGGTCACAGGTAATAACCCTGAGGAAGCTATAGTAAAGGTTGCAGAAGGAAATGTGATAAAGGAGAGACCATAAATGAAGCAATCATCATTGTAAAAGAATAAGGTGGCTTGCATAAGCTAAAGGGTCACTCATAAGCTGCCATGACGCACACCATTGAGAATCCATGTGAACTTTGGCATAGAATATTAGCTCACATTAACTACAAGGCGCTACCATACATATGCAAAGAAGTCACAGGTTTACCAAAACTCAAGGTTGACCATGAAGGCGTATGCAATTGATGTGCATAAGGGAAGAACATCAAGAACCCTTTTTCGAAGAGAGACAACAAAGCAGAAGGAGTCCTAGAACGCATTCATTCAGATGTGTGTGGCCCAATGCCATTGCCCTCCATTAGTGGGTATGTATATTATGTATCAATTATTGATGATTATTCTCATAAAACCTGGTTTTAGCTCTTGAAATCTAAAGATGAAGTGTTCAGCAAATTCAAGGAATTCAAAGCCTTGATAGAGAATCTTTCTGAAAGAAAGATCAAGATACTCAGGTTAGATAATGGAGGAGAATAC
>SNQJ01S0055251.1:46248-56914 GCA_010110895.2 Picea sitchensis
GATCAATCCCCATTGTGGATTGATCATGCCAGCTATTGTAAAAGGACCAAATCCCCTTTTGTGGATTGGTCATAATGTAATTGTAATAGGAAGAAAGAGAAGTCGGCCCCAGAATATATCAAAGAGGCCCCGAAATATAATAAAGGTGGTTATAACCACCCAAAAGAATAAGTCGGCCCTGCCAGTGAAAGGACACTCCCACACGTGCCAGTATTGTATAAATAAGGAGTCCAACGCCTCACTTAGAAACACACTCACTTGTTCATTGAGAGACAAGTTTCAGAGCTAGAGTTGGAGAAGAGAGAGAGAGAGAGAGAGGCACATCTTTGGGAGAGGACATTTTGTACTTGTTTGAGTTATCTCTTGGCATTGTATTGGATATCTATAGTAAGGAAGTTTTGCTGGGTTTTCTTCCCCTAGAGGGTTTCCCAGGATAAACGCTGTGTCTCTTGTGATTGTGTATTTCTCAGTGATCTTGTCTTATGTTGTTGTTATCTATTTAAATGCAAAGAACTATAATACTGGCTTAAACATTAACACATCCTTTGGGAATTGTTTTTTCCCTATCCTCCCTACACTTTGTGGAAGTGCCTCCTTTGGGATATTTTCATTCCTTGGAATTCCAACACTTCATGGGAGTGCCTCCTTTGGGACCTCTTCATTTTATAGCCTTCCTTCACTTCATGAGAGTGCCTCATTTGGGAACTCTTCATTCCTTAGCCTCCCTACACCTTACAGGAGTGCCTCCTTTTGGAATTCATCATTCTCTAGCCTTATTCATAGGGATACCTCCTTTAGGAAATGGTTATTCCTTATCCTCCTTTATAGGGACATCTCCTTTGTAGGAACTCTGTTCATCATCATGAGACACCTTTCATATCATTTCTACCCCTTCATCACACAAGTGAAGGTCCCATGTATAACCTATGAATTTTATGTTTGTTTTGTTTAAAACTCTTACACCATAGGTTATGTTTGTCTATGTGGATGATATCATCAAATTCATCCATTTTTCACACTTCTTTTGTGGCCCCACATTAGGTATAACTCATCAAACTATCCTATAGTCTTAGTATCTTCGTCTCTACACTGCATTTTTACCTATTGCCACCTTTGACTTTGACAAGGTTGTACCCTATATTGGTGGGTGATTTTACCCATCGAAGTTTCTTTTGTCCCTTATTGGATAGCAATTCTCCTCCTTACATGCTTTTCCCTAGTTTAGCACACTTTCCATGTTGGGACCCATGCGTATTTTTCCCATAAGAGTGAGAGTCTTCATGGTCTATAACTACATAAATGAGCCTCATTCCTTTATCTTATCAATTGATAAAATTTACACAATGGAATATTGACTGGTTACACTTGGTTTATTTCCTTGATTTAGACTTAGGATGATGAACCACTGTTTCACAACATTCCCATGTTAAAGCTTCATCTACAATAAAATCACCATCATTCACCCAACTTTAGAAGACATACCCTAGGAACTTACTAAATTGATAACAATTTGCCATTATGTTCCTTACCCATAGTTAAAAACCATTTGGTCTCACATGGTGTAGGTATCCTCATTGCATAAAGAGAAAAAAGTTCTTTTATACTTTTTTTTTTAAACCCAAATACAAGAAACAAAAATTCCTAAAACAAACCAAAAAGGTAAAAAGCTAAGTTTTTGTACTATTGCATCAAACATAATTTCTAGTTTGGGTTGTTGTCAACATCACCCTTATGCCAATTATTATTATTGTTCCACCTTATCCTTCACTTTTGTAGGAATCATTATGTCTCGAGTCTCATCTTTCTCCATTAATCCAAATTTGTCATCGTGGCCTTTGAATAAAGGTTTTTCCCATATATTCACTTTTGTCACCTAGACATTAAGTCACACTAATCCTTAAAATATGGCATCACCTCTATGGTTACTAGTACACTTATAGTATTACTCACCTCCCCTATATTGAAGTTGACATTTAGTTGAGTTATCTAGTATCAAATTTATATTTGTTTCCATGATCAATGATCATGTTATGATTTTCTCAAGATAAGCCCTATGTCAAAACCTATTACAACCTTTTCTATTGAGTATACTACAACGAATTACACTTATTAATGTTCCTCTTACTTGTGTTGGTATATTGAGAATCATATTCCCTTTCTCCAATGGATTTTATCCTATCAACTTCAAAACAATTTCTCTAGGATTTTGATTTAGAGGCTTAGTACCTTGGATACCAGTTTCATCCTTGGTAATGTTCCTCATATGCAACAAGGTTTCTCATCATTGGTTCTTGAATGTGTGGTTCCTTTTGGTGTTCAATTTTAACAAATTTATTCACATTACATTGATTCATACTAAGTATCTTTGTACCCATCATCATCATTGGTGGGCCACCTCATGTCTAGAAAATATTTCCATTATTGATCTTTGACCAAATAGTTTATCCCATGATTGACCAATATAGTTCATCATTACATTGTGGGCCTTAAGTATGTGCTTACAAACAATAAGATATCAACATGTTTTGAGCCCTCTTCCACTGAGATTGTTTTGCAGTAGTTTCATGCTCTCATTAGGGTAGAATTCATTCATCACTTAATACAAATGGAATAATGGTCACAATCTCCTTCTTGATTTGGATAGTAATGAAGAATATTTCTTTTTTCTTTTTGTGTAACTAGCACAACATTTATCCACCAAGTCAAATAGTCCATTGTTGTGATGATATATTGGGCCCTTGATTAGCAATCAAAACAAGTTTATCCTTCATTAATGATTTAATGGTATCAACATACTTAAGATCAAAGGCCAAAATAATATTTTTATCCTCCAACTCTTGAATCTTGCCAAAAATTAAGAATAGTTTAGCATAGGTTGAAATGAAATACTTGATAAATTAAAAATTTATTATACTATATGACATGGTCAAAAAATACCAATAATGATGTCACATGCTCATTATTGAAAGACAAGTTTGAGGAATCCATAAGTAATCAAGGGACACACAAAATTGGCCAGGAACCAAAAATTCATTTCTAGATGTATTATGACTCTTGTTCATATGCATAACATTACAAAAACCAACTTGAATTGATTGTTACAAGAGAATGTGTATACCAACCTTTTTGAAAATATTATAGCTTAATTTAAACTCATATTTGTTGTTCTAATTGTAGCCTTTTTTCTCTCTCCAAGATGGGGTTTCCCTCAACACGGTTCTCTTTCTCTTAATTCTAGAAAAGAAAACATGATGTATTTTGGTTATATGTTTTTCCTCTTAACTTCACACATTAGGGGGAATCTATTATCACACCATTTTCATCCACTTTCATAAATGTAAAGGTTTACACCAAAAACATCACCTATGGGCATATACTAGCACAATGAAGCACATGAAGCATAAAATCATGAGAAATTCCTAAGTTATCTATGGAGAATCAATGGAAAACCATGTAGTTGAAAAAATATATGATTGCACAACACATCAATTCACGGGCCACATAATTTGCATGGGTAATCCTTAAATACTTATGCAAGGTTCTTGTATGTCATCAACACAATAAATTTATTAATCAATCAAGTGTCGTGCTATTTCCATGTGGTTTCTGATATTTATGATGAGGTACTAGAGTTATTAAAGACAATTTCATGGTCATACTTGGGAAACTTCTCCACTTTATTTTCATGGAATTCTCCCATAAAATTATAAATTTAAGCTTCTCTCATGAGTTAAAAGAAATTAATGAATGGAAGGTTACGTTGCAGAAGTATAGCATGAGATTGAGAGTCAATATTTTCAATCATTTCATTGTGCCTCAAAGGTGTTGGTATTGATCATTTATATCCTTCATTAAGGAGATCGTTTCCTCCATCTATGACCAAGTAAAAGAGAAGGCCTCAAAGACAATAGAACATGACTCTCATCGAGAGAGCCTAGAGATCACTTGCACAAACAAGGTGATATTGTTCATATTTGTAATATACCTTTTCACTTCTAGTGATACAAATCCCTTTTTTTTCTCCCTTTCCCTCCCTCACAACTATTAAATGTGTTTTCTTTTGGATGATTTTCATGATTTCCCATTGGATTGAAAACTAACCATACAAGTTATTGATATTTGGATAGATTTATAATGCTATTTATTATTATTATTATTGTGTGTAGGTTTATAAATGAGACTTATTTACTCGAATCTACCTTCTCTTGCTCCACACCAACAATTAGTTCATAAAATCTCATTCAAAGATTCATTTCACCCTTCTTTCCAAATTTATGTTTTTTTACATGTTAATTAAAGTAATTGATTCAATTTTTCTCACTCACACAATTGTATATTTCACTTTTTGTCTACAATTTTAGTAGTTTTGACCTATTCAATAAGTGAATTTTTTACATCCTTACACCAAATCACCCACAACAGTGTGATGTCTAAAGTTGTAGAGAAAGGTTGAATTATAAGTTATCATTTGTTGCATGGCATCTTATTGTACATTAATCAAACAATGTTTTGGTAAAGAAAGCAATAGAAAAGGATCGATGGACCATCCAATGAGGAGTTGGAAAGATTCTATGGGAGGGTTGTTAAAGATAATAGGGAATAGAAGGATAACGAACATAGAATATGGATGCCTAGCACAATACCATTGATTTAGAAATTATGGATTAATGAGATAGTTTGGGAAGAATGATATGTCGCTACAATGATAAATAAATTAAGGCAATGTCGAGCATATATACAATAAGATGAAGAGATTGACTATATAGTGGAAATTTGAGGAAAAATAGACAACCACATAAACAATTACAATAAATTAGGGGATAAATACAAGAAAACACAAAGAATGGAGGGGTGCTTCTTATGAAGAGAAGGTCATATAAGGATGAATTAGCACAACCTATGGCCTAGCAATGAAACAAACATGAGTTGAATGGGAATGAGTACAAAGGCCAAATAGCCTAATTGTAATGATATTATGTAGAAATATTAATAAGAGATGAAGAGATCAATCCAAGTGGTTTTCCCCTCATGGTTTAGTTGAGCACTCAACACACCCTCAAAATTTCTAGAATTTTGGGGTACCACTTTGCTTTCATTTTTATCTTTGATTTTGATTTGTTTGATCACCATTTGATTTTAAAGCTTCCTCTTGAACAATTTTTCCCTCTCGAGTAATTTTTCCGTTCTGGTTGTGTCCCAAACATGAGTTGAGTGATTATTGGAAAGAATATAACAAATCTGGCTTAATTTTAGGACAAAATGGGTTTTGGAACTTAGATATTTTGAATAAAAAGAGAAAAACCTTTAAAATCCATGAATTTCCCGAACCCCGACTGACAACTTTTCCAATCATTGATAGTGCATCAGGTGTCAGCCATCTCTGTGCGTGAAATTGGAAACAATCAAGAAAACTTGTCGATTTTCAATGTGTATCGATCGTCAATTCTCGATTCCTACCTATCATGAAAAATTTGGAGTGAGGCCTCGAGTTCACTGACACCAATGTGTGAACCAATTGAACAAGCCATGACTGTCTAATGTGCATATTTGAACAAATCTTGACCATTGATATCCTAAACCAATATCTTCCTGATACCCGATTTATGAGTGTCCACGTCATTTGACGAACTTTCACCTCATACAACATAATCATCTACCACATGGAATTCCATACTGCCACCTCATCTGCCAAGTCAGTTGAAACGTAATCAAAGCAACCTTGTATTGCCACGTCAAATATGAAATGTCATCCGTGACACATCATGTCATACAAATTTATCAAAACCATCTTTTGTCAAGGGGTTTCCGTGAAAGAACAAGAAAATTTAAACCATCAATGAAGATATGATGACATCAATGAAGTTCATCGGTCGTCGACGAAGAATGTCCCCTTTTGTAGAAAGATGATTGTTAGAAAAAACAGGATCACATAGAAATAAAATAAAACAAATGTGGAAATAAAACACAGAAGATAGACAATACAATAGAGACACAGATATACATGGTTTACCCAATATGGGCTACGTCCACCAGAGAAATTACCAGGTCCTTCCTTTACTACTTTCTAGCAAAATGAATGGATACAACCTACAACACACCCATTGTAACTTCCTCTTATTTCTCTCACACTCTCCTCTCTTAGAATACAATATTCACACACACACAACCGCAATACAATTCCCTTATGAAAATAGGGTTTCCTCCTAGAGAAAAAAACTCTAACATACTTCTACCGTTAGATCTGCGACCTTATAATGAGCAATCCAAATTGACTACGAAATTACAATATTTTACAAGGCAATTTCTCCCAAAATTTCTCTTCGATGGTGCTACCCCCGAATCCCCAGCCAAGAAATGGGATCCAAGAATGACTAAAACAAACCTTTGAATCAGGAAGATAATCAGACTCCACAACCAACAATATCCCACTTGGAGACTGATCACAACAACTCCACTGATGTTTTATTTGCTGGACTATGATCCACCTTGGACCTAGAAAATTTATCATCTTCACCTTCATGCTTGAAGACCAACTGAAGCTGAGGAGGAACTTAGTTTCTCCTTGGTTACTACCTTTTTTAACATGTCTGCAAGATTATGGCTAGTATGTATCTTTTCTAGCTTCAAATGTCCATCTTCCAATATGGGATTGTATGAAATGGTACCTGATCTGTATATGCTTAGTATTAGAATGGGAGGTTGATTTCTTTGCAATATGAATGGCACTCTTGCTGTCACAATACATCCTACTATTCTCTTGCTTCTTTCCCAATTCCTCCATAAACCTATGTAACCAAATTATCTCTTTACTAGCCTCTATAACAACAACATTCTCTACTTCCTTTGTTGAAAGTGCAACAACCTTTTGCAGTTTCGAAATCCAACTTACTGTTCTTCCACGTACAGTAAAAACATACCCTGTGGTGCTCTTCTTTCTATCTTTATCGCCTTCCATATATGAATCAACATATCCCTGTAGAATAGTGTTTGAACCTCCAAAACATAATGCATGAGTAGTAGTACCTCTCAAATACTTGAGAATCCACTTTACTACCTCCCAATGTTATTTACCTAGATTGTTAATATACCTTCTCATATCTCCCACTGCATGTGCAATATCTAGTCTTGTGCAAACCATCACATACATCAAGCTGCCAATTGCTGATGAATAAGGAACATTGCACATGTATTATATCTCCTTATGTGTCTTGGGATACATTTCTTTAGTTAATTTGAAATGGCTGGCCAAAGGTGTACTGACTGGTTTTTCATTCTGCATTCGAAACCTCTCCAACACCTTTTCTATGTACTCACCCTGAGACAATGCCAATTTGTGATTTTTCATGTCTCTTGTTATTCTCATACCAAGGATTTTATTTGCAACACCCAAATCCTTCATCACAAATGAATTAGCTAACTTCTTCTTGAGCACATTTATATCCTGCATATTAGACCCTGCAACAAGCATGCCATCTACATACAATAGCAAGATAATATAGCTTCCATTTTATAGCCTTATAAAATAAACACAGTGAGTAGAATGACATCTAATATAATCTTGTTCTATCTTAAACCTGCCAAACTTCAAATACCACTTCCTTGGAGCTTGCTTTAGGCCATACGAGCTCTTCTTCAACATGCATACCAAATTCTATTTTCCTTTGACCTCATAGCCCTGTGGCTGCTGCATATAAATATATTCCTACAAATCCCCACGGAGAAAAGTTTTTTTAAAATCTAACTGTTAAAGATGCAAATATTCTACTGCCGCAAGACTTAAAATAGTCCTAATTGAAGTCATCTTAACAAAGGGAGAAAATATTTCATCAAAATCTATACCTTTATTTTGTACAAACCCCTTTACAACAATTCTAGCCTTGTTGATCCAAAAAGATCTTTTAATGACTATGGTTGAGTTATTAATTGCATGTGTTAATTAACCATTTATGAAGCTGAATGAAAGAGGATGAAGATGAGATAATATATCATAGCCATAATACATAATACAGATCTGAACTGAAGCAATAAGAACAACAAACCATAACAAGAGAAGTGATAACGGAGTTCGACACAAAATTGCCTACGTCTTCGAGCCTTTGTCTCAGTGGGGGAGGCTTCTTTATTTATGTTCAAAGATCAAAAGTACATCGCAGAAATGCCATTAGGCTACAAGAATGATCTGGTCATGTTCTTCCAGATCTCTCGAACCCAGCAGAAGAAACGACACGCAAAATGGATGACCGAAGCTCCCAGAAATGGCCTGCAAGCGTCTTCTCCTCAACAACTTCTCTGCATAAAAATGGCTTTGGCTTGGATTCCCTTCAGCATAACTCTACTCCGACTGTCCTCCATGGCCTCAAATAGGCCTGGTTTTTATAGATCTAAATTTGGTTATCCATCCCCAACTTCTTCCCAAAATTTGGGCTCCAAAAATGCCCAATATCTCCCAAAAATGGATAAAATCCATTAATTACAGGCCAATAAATTAATAAAACCACTATAATAAAGTTTAAAAACCCAAAATATGCATAGATAGGGCACATCCCCCTTTTGTAGGGCTCCTGGTCACAAATAATGCGCCATGTGGCCAAGATCTTATCCTTAATGCGATGCCCCCCCGAAATATGGCACCCGATCCTGTGTGAAGGCCATATGGCCAAGCCCTATTCCTATGCGTGCGCAACCACTCCTCCTTTTGGTGTAGCCCCCAATATCTAGGCCAATGGTTACGCCCCCGAATATATGGAAAGGCCCGAGTTTATTACATTAACCCCCGTAGGTGGTTATCGTATTGCGCCCGTACCCCTTTTAGCTGTGGTTACATGCAAATAATGAAATAGTGGGCTGGAGCTAAGCCCCAGCCCTTTCTGTCTCCAACTAAACTTTTAATCAAACTTAAATAAAATGTTTTCCATATGATTGTTAAGAACCAACAATGGAGCGGGTGGTTAGCTTGGTCCTGCCAGTCCGTAGCCCGGTGGAGGTCGGGGGTTCGACTCCGGTGGAGACCGCAAAATTTTGCATAACCTGAAAGCCAACCACAAGATGCCATGTGGCACCTCTCCATTCACTGAGAATGAAGCCATGCGTCAACTGTCTATTCGTCCACTTGTCTGTTGATGTGTCTTCCCAGTCAGCAACCGTACTGCCACGTCAACATGCCATTGTACCTTCCATGTAAGCCCGTGCCACATGTCACCCTTACAGTGGTGACATGTGTCACCCTCTGACTGGTGTAAATCACCTTTCATACACCCTGTCACCTGCCATGTGTCATCTCCAGATGATACCACGTCAACTGTATGGACTGTACAGTCAACCCCCCCTTTTTTTTGTCTGTTTGGGTTTTCGATCATAATGCAATATATTTCGCATACAAATCCCGTTTGATGAAGTAAATATATGGATGGAATCGGGAGAACGAGACAGACACAATGAAATTGGTTTCGTTGAATTTTGAGCACTTTCATTTTTGAGCCTTTTTGAGCCCTGTAAGGCTCCTGGATCTGATTCTGGATCACACCTCCCCACTAAAAGACCTTTTGGTCCCCAAAAGGTTACTGACTAGTCAAAAAGTTTGGGATAGGCCACCCGACTTGTCCCCTGTCTCGAAACTCTGTCCTGTGCACTTGTCTCATCAAGATCAACTGTAACACAATCATGACAACTGACGGTATATTGTTAGCCATTTGAACCCTGTTACATCTTACTGAAGCCACTATCATCCATGTAGACAACGTTACTAATGACAGCATAAAAAATACAACTACAAATGAGCTGATATACTTGAAATATTTTCACGACATGAGCTTATCTTAAAGCAAATTATGATTGATTTTCCATTCAACAATCATTTCTTGTTCTTGCTTAAGATTGATTACTTCATTTGAAACAATTATTGGTTTGTTTCTTGCTTGCACCGCCTTCTCTAATTGCTCCATTGTTTGAAGTGTTTTATTTTCCTTAACATGATGAGCATGAACCACATAATCTTGACCTGCTTTGGTTAATTGATATTGATTCTTTGTCCTGTAGAAGATTGCCTTATGATCATATAAGTATGGACTACCTAAGACCATTCCACAATCTCTTAACGACACTACATCACATGTTACTTCGTCCACATACTTAGCTGAAATTGCAAATTTGATTGTGCACTGCTTCGTTATGTGCATTTGATGATGATTGCTTATCCATTTAAGTGTGTAAGGCTTATGATGTACTTGTGTTTTTAATCCCAATTGCTTAACCAATTCTTCTGAGATTAGATTAGATTGAGATCCACTGTCGATTAATGTGTCTATCTTAGTGTGTCGCATGATCACCCTTATATGAAACAAGTTGCTTATACAATCAATGCCTTCACCAATTTTACCTGTCATACCAACCAATGAGATCTTTGATTCATCACCTGAATCCGATCCCAAGTCTGTGGGTCTTGTTGTCATTGCCACTGTTTGCATTCGCTTCTTTTCCATGAACCACTTTGGCCTCTTCTCGGGATGTAACTGCCAACATCTGTCCTCATCATGTCCCTCTTTCTTGCAATGCTTGCAAGAAGGCTTTCCTTCCTTCCTCATCACTACATTTGAATTCTTTCCATGCCTTTTCCTCTTGTCCTCTTTTCTTGAAGACGATGATTCCCCTGACAGACCTGTTTTTCGTG
>SNQJ01S0055252.1:15519-41948 GCA_010110895.2 Picea sitchensis
CACTGGAATTTGGTATCCTTCTTAAGTAGTTTCTTCATTGGCACAGTGATCTATGAAAACCCTTGATAAATTTTCTGTAATATCCCGTATGTCCTAATGTGGCCCTTAGCTAGTGCACTGATTTCGGTGGTGGTAAATTCACAATTACTACAATCTTTGCAGGATCCATGATCAAACCTTGTCTGCATACTATGTGGCCTAATAGAATTCTAAAGGGTGTTCCAAATATACATTTCTTAATGTTCAAGGATATTTGGCATTGCCTACATATTTCTAACATCAGCCTCAACACCTCTACCTGATCCTTCAATAGGTTGTACATTGTCCAGTCATCCAACTATACTTCTAGAAACTGATGGATGAATTCTTTGAAAGCATCATTGACTACTCTGGAGAAAATTGTTGGTGCATTTTTTAGTCCAAAAGGCATGAATGTGTACTGGTAGGATCCCCATTATGTTTCAAAGGTATTCTTGTGTCGATCTTCTGGTTCTATCTTGATTTGGTGGTAGCCTGAGAATCCATCAATGAATGAGTATGCTTCCTGGCCTCCCACATTTTCTAGGAATTCATCTGTAAAGGGTGTAGGGAAGGGGTCATGTAGGCAAGCATCATTGAGCTTCCTCAGATATACACAGATTCTTATGCCTCCTTACTTTTTATCCTGAAATACCATTGGGATTATCCATTTTGATTCTTCTATTGGTTCTATGATTCCTGCTTCCAGCATTTTGTTGATTTCTGCTCGGACCTTCTGCTTATAGATGGGGTTCAATCTGTAAGGCCTCTGTCTGATAGGTCTTGCCTCCGGCTTGAGAGGGATCTTCATATATCCAATTTCTTATGCGATAGCCTTCATTTCTTTAAAGGTCGTTGGGAACAGGTCATTGTACTCGCACAATAATTCTATAATCCTGCCCACTGTTTGCTCGTCCCAATAGTCTCCAATGTTGTCCATCTTGGGATTCTCAACTGTCCCAATGACGACTTTCTTTACTTTGATTGGCATAGAAATTACTTTTGATTCTAGACGTGGACCTTCCACTTCTCTTTCACCTTCAACTTCCTCAATCTGAATATCGCATGGATCATCTTCATCTGGTGCTTCTTCCTGCACATGGTAACATGACAACAGTTGTTTCACCATCTGTCTGTTTTTCTATTGTTATTATGTCATGAGTTCAAGTTCTGGTTCTTAATGAATATTACCGCTCTTAGTTTCTTAAGTGTTGCATCTATGTTTGGGTTCTCATGTTCAAATGAGAAAGTGATTGTAAAGTTTTGTTGGAGTATTGTCCAGCTCATAGTTCCTCTGCGCAGTTCTTGGTCTATATACTAGTTTGTTGGGATGCCCTTTAATGTGTGTACAAAATGATGAGGCCATTCTTCTAGGGGTGTCATATTCCACAACACTCTGCACTTCTCTAAGTGTTCTGTTGGTGCCCCCTGTCGATCATATTTCTGTTGCTGGTTGCTTCTTTGTTCTGTGCCAAACCTAATGCGCAGTAACCGTTTACATTGGTACCAATCCTTGATTGTTTCTTTGTGTGAGCCCCACCATATTGCAGGTGTAGAATTCAGTGTGATGTCGAGAGCTAAAAATATTTGATTGTCTGATACTTTGTCTTCATATCTCATTAGGAATTCTTCCAAGTCATTGATTCCATGGAAACTTGGAGGTTCTCTAACTTCTGTCCCAACCCATATTACTGTGCAGTCTATCTGGGAGCATCTTCTGGTTGAGACCTCATGTAGGCACTGCTGCCAATTATCCAGATCCATGTCTGAGTTGGAAGCACATGATGTGATACTTCTCCAGCTAAGTACACCATCGACAGTTGGATTGATGTAATCTTCGGTGTGCACGATGGTTCGGTACAACTGGTTAATTTCTTCAAGATCTAAACATGTTGGTTCCACAAATCTTTCGGCTTCAGATGGATCTAGAGGCGCGATAACCTTGTATTTTCCTAAATCAAATGTCATTTTCCTGGTCTTTAGTTTGATTATCGCCTAATTTTCAAATGCCCAATCCAATCCCAATGATGTTGGATATGGTGTTGTGCCATCCATGATTTCGATCAATTAAAAGTCTGCCTTAGTGTGCACTCCGTCCAAATCTACTGTCACTCCTTTTAGTCTCCCTATTGGTAGAACTATGTGTTGGTTTGCTAACTTTAGCTGGACTCGTGAGTAGCCTAAGGTAGGTTCTCCCATGCATTGCCATGTATTTTTGGGCAACACATTCACTTCAGATCCCATATCTAATATTGCATCACCCATGTTAAAATATCCAATGTTGGCATTCAATCTAAACTCTCTGTTGGTTCTCCTTCTGGCATGGAGGTGATTGATTATCCTTTATTCTAACTTTCCCTCGGAGTTTGTGGTACATCTATCTAACATATTCTAATACTATAACAGATGATGGATCCTTGAATACTTGAATACAAGATTGCAGGAAATTTTTAATACAACTTATTTGGTTTCCCAAGTGGACTTCACTGGTATGGTTCAATGCGAACGACATTTCGTATGTTGGGATGTCTTGGGGATGCTGCATGGTAGATGCAGATGCAAAATTCTTCTTGATAAATTCTTGTATGGCCTCCTTAAAGGTATCCTTCTCCTTTTGTGCATCAAATCGCTTGGGTGGCTCACTATTTTTCTTAATCCATTGGTGTTGTACTGGTTCCTGTTTAGCCACATCATCTCTTGTTTTATCACCTCCGCGCTTCACTATGTTGAAGTTCCTTCCATATTCTCTAGATTTTGTAGAGATCCACTGTACGTTCTGATCATTTTTATTCTGTTTCTCCTGTATCTTCCCCAACAATGTGGTGCAATCCTTTGTATCATGATCTCTTGCGCGACAATACATGCATGTCATCAGTGGTAGAGGGAATTATCTTGCATATTTCCCTGGTTGTTGGTAGTTATGGCAGATTACTAGACCTCTACCATGTCCAAATCCTCCTCTGCCTCGTCCTCCCCTTCTGTACCCAGCACGATCTCTATGTGGTGTATTGTATTGCGGTACCTGATTATACTTCACGGGGTTATACTGGGGTTGTGTAGTTTTATACTGTGGTTGTACATTGTTGTACTGTTGTGACACAGTATTATATGGAAGTGGTTCCTAATTAAACTGAGGTGGAGCTTGACCTGTCATCATTTCATCTCGCACCCTATATGTGTATGACATCCTTTCCCTCATCAGATCCATGGTCCTGCAGTCTTTGTCATCGTGGCCTACTGATTTGCAAAAGTTGCAATATGATCTCATTGGTATTGTCTGGTATTTTTGCATCATAGGACAATGATATGGATCATGCCTATGCATCTTGAAAATTTCACACCAGGGTCCTCCTGTTGGTAATGGATTTGGAATCCCTATTTCCATATACTGCACGAATGTTGGACATCCGTTCTTATGGTGCCCTTATGTTCTACATGTGGTACACCAAAAAACTTCGCACTTGTCCTTAACGTTATTTTGATTGAGTTGGAAGGTAAGATTCTTCAAATCCTCCTTCAACTCCTCTATAGATGGATCTGTCTTGTGGTATTGATTCTCCTCCATTTGCAAGTCTTCCTGTAGAGCCTCTGCTTGAGATTGAAATTTTTGTTTTCTGAGTGGGTATTTCAGGTGTGGTAACAAATAATTCACAAAAATATGCCTATGTTGCATGTCAGTCATGGCATACCTCAATTTTCCTTTCATACATTTAAATCGCTGGTCGATTTCCCAAACAGATTCTTCTGTTTTTTTTTGGATTTCTCTCATCTCATTCATGTATTGATCCTCTGAGCTCGGCTTCTGGAACTCATTAATCAGTAATTTCTTAATGTTTTTCAGTGTCCTTGTTGTCCCAGGTGCACTGTTTATGTCTAGACTCATGTACAAGTCTAGTGCATAGTATCTTAGTGTGATGGATAGTTGCGCAAGTTTAGTATCTTCATTGGTGATATGTTTTTCTTCCCAGATATTTGCACAAATGAACAAGTGTTTCTCAGGGTCTTATGTTACCTCTCCTCGAAATTCTGGTAACTAAATGGTGGGATCATGTCCTGCCATCCTGAATGTTGAACTGCTACCTTCGTGAGGTGTAGACACTTGACAAATGCTCCCTGAAATGGCTCCCCCAGTTTTTGTACCTTGTGTATATGTAGTTCCTATTGTCTTCCTTCTCTCGAAACTCAGTTGTCTAAATGACAATGTTCTTTTTTGTGTGTTAGTCGCACATGGGTTTATGGGTTCCACACTGACATTAATATGGATAGGATTGCTACTTTATATTCCTAGTCTTGGACCTCTCATCTTCCTCTCATATGTCGCCCACATGATTTCCTCAATCTTCTACATAGCCCTGAGATCCTCTACCTCCTCTTCATCACTTGTCAAGCCTTCCCTCGCGGTTATGGCTCTCTTGTTTGTGTTCACCTTGTATTGTTAGGGTAATCCACTGTGTGTCTTTCTAGCTGTCGTTGTGATCTTCTTGATCTGGTCGTCGTCCATCATGATTGGATCCAAATATTCCTCCTTTCCTTTATCCACTTCTCCTTTTCCTATCAGTGCTTCCCCCCTTCCCCCATGCACGCAAGGAAGTTTAGATGTCTGATTCCATTGTCATTACACCTTTATTATAGAGAAATATCTTAATAGAAGTATACAATAATTGAATATACCTTCCTCAAGCCTGCATAGAAACTCTTGCTTTGCTGCATTGTACGAATTCGTGGTATCTACTGCAAATTATGTTATAAATCCTGCTACAATATTGTCGAGCCGGAAATCTACTGCACGGGTGAATTTGTTATTCACCTACTGTAACTTCTCAATATGAACTGGGGTCCACTCTAACTATCGGATCCGATTCATTTCATGGTTATCCTTCAACCTCAATATCCACTCCTGTAGTAAGTGTGGAAAATCACAGAAAAATACTTCATGCAGATCAGTAAACACATACTTCTCAAGATATTTGCATGGTGTTACTCTAAGGTTTCTATTATCTTTTTGCACAAAAAATATCTCCTTTGTCTTCAACCAGATTTTGATCTCTGCTTTTGTGGGATTTCATGGTCTCAAAATCCCCTTCTAGCAGCGCATTCTTCTCCCCTTCTTGTCATTCAATTTGGTATTCTTTGGATCCTCCTTCCACAGATTTTACCCTCTTTTAACAGATCTTCAACAGATCACATCTACTCAATCCTATATTGTTCCAACCGACAACAGAACCATTTTTTGGTTTTTTTATATGAGATATACCTTTAACATAATCGACCCAGGTTCAATTTTTCTAGGGTTCCAACAAAACCTCTAAAACTATCGGCCCTCCTAGGAACCCAGAAGGAAACGCAGTACACAGAGTGCACTACATAGTCTCACCTGAGATAGTCTTAATGGGTGACTGAAATACTCAAGTGCTTGAAGTCCAAGATTAAACGGGGATCTGTTAGTGCGTGTCGAGAGTCCTATCTATTTATTAAAGAAATACTTTGCCATTCATCGATCTTGGTTATTCTGTTGTTCCTTATGCATGCATGTAAATCAAGAGATCTAACTACTTCATCAAAGCATTTATCTAATATTTAAC
The DNA here is from genome assembly GCA_010110895.2 of Picea sitchensis. NCBI lineage: Eukaryota > Viridiplantae > Streptophyta > Pinopsida > Pinales > Pinaceae > Picea > Picea sitchensis. Next base: position 21,120 of record SNQJ01S0055252.1, read on the forward strand.
TATTAAAAACAAATATATAAACAATAAGCATTCCACACAACACATTATTTACTGTGGTTCACCCCCTCCTAGGCTACGTCCACAAAGATTTGGCTCTAAGGCTCTTTTATTATGGTTCTGTCATGCATGGCATCGTGCGCACTACAACTCTGTTCATATATTCACAAACCAAACTCCACTAACTTTACGAGGCTGACTAGATCACACCAGGCTCCTCAGCTTATGATCTAACCCTCAAGGTCTAGTCACTTTTCCCTCCCATGGCTCAACAACTTACAAAAAGGTACCATATCATAATTGTGGTACATACCTGTTACTCTATCTCATGCGAGTAACTCATAACAAGCATCAATGACACCAAACCCCCCCTAGACCGCCTAGGTGTCTATGTATATCTATTCTTGGCTCATAAGCCGTTACATTCTCTTACCAAAAGCCTAACCTAGTTAGGTATTCATGCATGCTGGCCTTGCATGATTTTCTCCTCTGCATGTGCATTTTCATCCACTACCTTTTCTACTAGTTTTATTTATTTCCCTTCTTCTTGCATGTGTGCCTCGCATGATTTTTTGCCAACTTTTTCTCCTCCACGTCGTGCCTTTTCCCCCAAATGGGCCTATGCTCAACACCGAAGTTCTAAAGTCACTCTCAACCTTCGATCTAAGATACATTTTGGGAGTTAGGACAACTATTAGATCTAGGAGAAGAACATGTGCCACATGAGGAGATCTATGTCAGCAAGGACATGTGGCACAATAAGATGATGACAAGTGTCAATGTGCAGTTGGCATTTGAGGTATGCGTAAGTCATGAATCTAAGTGACACAAGGAAACCACTCAATCAGTGACATGTCAAAAAGTGACTTCAGAAAGTTACTTCACTCTGGAAGTTTGTACTTCAAGAGTTTCATCACTAGCAAATGCCTGAAGTCCCGAAGTTCTGAAATGCACGAGAACTATTCATCGTGAAAATAAAAAATCGACCGTCCGATCTACTACGACGAAGTATGCTTTGGGAGATTTGAAAGATTACAGAGGTTGGAAGTCATGAAGGATGAAGTCCCGAAGTAATGACATTCATCCATCTCATCATGCGATTAAAATGTGACCATCAATCTTGACAAGTGATCAAGATTCTTGACCATACTTTGGGCCTTCATCTTTAAGAGGGAATAACTTCTCAACCATGAGGAACCACATGGAGTGCCAACTATCATTAGAAACAACATGTCGAAGACTATCAATCTATGGGAGTTTTTCATGCAATTATGATTTCCTTCATACTCCTTTTCTTCAATTAACTTCAAGCTTCATGACCACACCTCCGGGGCTTCTTAACCACTTAACCATATTTCCAGGGCTTCTTGTAGAATTATTCAAAGCATCTTATTGTGAGGGAAATGATTAAAGATACACCATAAGGGGACCACTTTGGAGAATTCTTCAAATACACCCATTAATTATAGAGACTTATGGACTTCTTCTAGGGTTGACATCAATGACAACCAATTTTCCAACACACACACACACACACATATGTATATTGGAAAAAAAATGGGAGATATTATATTAATCAAAAAGGGGTGGTTGAAGCACACAAAGAGGTACAAAAGAGTGTTAAAAATACCATAAGCATGTCTAACATCTTAAACAACTCTACTCCTAACCTTACTAACTAGTTTTCAATATGATATTTACTTGTATTCATTACATTCCAAAATTTGTATATGATTATTCTATAGAAGATTCTTGGAACACATATACACTTAAAAAACATTAGATACTCATTTGGGGGTTGGTTGGAGGGTTTGGATCTTCCATTTTGGTGTCGTGTGATAGCATGTTAAAATAAATTGTAGGTTGGTTGACCATCGGTGAGTATCCACTGTTGGAAGGAGAGTCAACAAGGTCTAGAGGAGCTGGCACCACTTGAAGCTACACGTTTTCTACCTGTGACATTATGTCATCGACCTCATCATTATACTGATGCATAGCCATCTTGTGTTGAATAAGGATGTTCATGATGTAAGAGGCCCTAGTAGACAGATTCTGATAAGCAATTTTAAGTTGTTGAATTTCCTGCTCCAGATAATCGGGAGGGACATCCTGGGCCCAAGGTTATATTCGTTGGTGATGCATTGGAACAAGTCCAAGGTAAATGCAGTACCAAATTAAGATGATGAATTTGGGGCCACTCTTTCCCTTACAAATGGAAATCATGCACCTAGGATAAGAGATAAGATGTTCTTTGAACCCAAATGCATGATGAAGAACATGTGCCCAATTATACCTCCAGACAAGCACAATTTTCCCAGGGATTCCACCAATATTTCCAGTTTCCTTCTATTGTTTTCCTAGCTGCAGATGAGGAGAATGACCAACCCTCTGTGGAAGTGTAAATCCAATTTTTAATTCCTGAATGTTCCTAATTATACTTGGATTACCCTTCTTAACTTACTTGTTTTGAAATTGAATATCTAGTCCTCCATATACGATAATTTCATCCCAAATTTTGAGGGGGAAACGAAGGTTTTCTGTGTGCACCTTGGCCCATATAACATTGTCACCTTTCAATTCTAATATGACTGAAACCAAACCTTCATATACACATTTAACTTGGAGGATCATACTGCTATTCATCTGTGGGTTAGATCTTCTCCTGCACATGTTTTTAGAAATATCACACATTCCAGATACTCTATTCCTTCTCATGATGACCCTCAGGTGGATTGGATGTCCAAAGACTAGAGAAAATCCTAAGCCCATCACATTTGTTGATTCCCACAACATACTTGTAATGTACTTATGTTGTAATATCCCACCTTTATCATGCGTAAATTGATCCTTGGCTTTATCAGAGTATGTTTTGGCTCGTGTAGAATGTGTGATGGAGGAGGACCCCATTGCATTGACATATTTATTCTTGCATGGGTGTGACACTTGGTTGACATGCATTGAACTTATTTGAGCCTACATTGATTATGGTATATGATTATGGGATAACCTCCCATTGATCTGAATTGACCCTTTTTGAATTGTGGTAGCCAACTTGGCTTGAGAGTCCACCAACTAGTTGTTGTCCCTCAATATACTTCAGAAGGATACTTGAGGGATATCAACTAGCATGTACCTTATTTTTTTTATTATATTGAAAATGTGTAATTATTTTGGTAGAGTTCATTTGATCATACTATGAGTGGTATTCAAAGAATAAAAAATGATGGTGATGTATTGGATCTGATTCTATCTGGCTAATTGAACACATGTGAGGAGAGCATATTCTTCTGCTTGATTATTGGTAGTGTAACCTAGACTCCAAGCATAACTTATTTCAATGTTACCCCTAGGTTCAAGAATTACCCCTCCCACACCTGCCACCCCAGGATAGCTAAATATTGAGTAGAAGGTTATAAAATGTTTTGTCAAGAATTGTCATTGTATTTGGTAGTTTTTCTCTAGGAAGTTTCCACCTTGAAGAGACAAGTGAACATAACTCTCTATTTTTCATTTTCATTAATACAAGATATTTTTCTTAGGTTTTATTTATTTTCTTTTTTGTTCTCTGGTTTTGCAGTAGATTTTATGGGAATGCTCTGAATTTTTGGGATTAACTATATTACACCTCACCAATGGATCCAACCTCTTTGGATATGTGTGTGCACGTGCATGCACACACCCACACATGCATTATATATATATATATATAGTCGTAAGTTCATTGTCTTTTAATGCAATGGCATTTAAGTGATTTAGTTATTATTTTACAACCATTTAACTTAGTTCTTAGAGAGATTAAAATTAAAATCTATGTTATACATCTCATACATAGTGGGATGCATACAACACAGTTTCTGTGTATGCAATTATATGTCAAAGAGGCCCTTAACCGTAATTTATAAGATCAAAACACCTCCTTAGTGTTACTATCTTCAAGAAAAAAATATATATTGAAAAAATAAGAACAAACTCACATGAACGTCATAGTGAAACTAGGATGTGGACAAGGCCTAAAACACCTTGGGAGGAAAGAATTTGCAAATTTTGTGACTATAACATGGTAGAAGATGATTTTCTTTTCTCTTGGAGTGCACAACCTACACATATATTAGATCAAATTTTCAAAAAATATGTCATACCATTGATATTTATGATGTATTAACCCATGAAAACCAGAATAAATCATTTGAACTTAGAAGCAACATACTAATAAAAAAACAACTTTTCTTTATTAAGGTACATGTTGATCAAAACATTTTGATCACCTAGATTTCCCTCTCTTGGAATAACAAAAAAAATTCAATATAATAAGAAGAAAATTTTGGTAGATTATCAGTTTATTGTGTAGCCCTCAATATCAGCTTTGTCACATATATTTTGGATTCAAAATGAGAATTCATATTCTCAATATATCCAATTTTTTAATCAATCGCTTATAGAGTGTTTTTTCTATGTGCAACATAACTAAGATCTTCTTGGAATCACAATTATTTTTATTAGATTTTTTCTTATCACTTAAGACTGAGTATTTATTGTTTCATATTCTTAATTTTTCGTTCCATGCATTTTATTGTCTCTTAATATCCCACTTCCCATACTTAGTTTTTATTACTTTGCCTCTCCTTCACATTTTGGTACTTCACCTCTCCTTCATTTTTTCCCTTTCCTTTACTTCCCCCTTACATCCTATCCTTCCCCCTTACCTCCTATCCTTCCCCCTTACCTCCTCTCCATGCAGACCTGCAGACCTACTCTCCTCTCTTCCCTCACCCCGCTTCCCTCACTCCACACCACACTCCCTTACTCCCTCCCCTCTTCACTCATCCCTCTGCCCACTCACTAATACTTAACCATATTTCTTATCCCCCACACTCCCCCATGCAGACTTTTAAGATCTAGAAAAATCCCCATGATATGTATAAAACCCCTTATTATGCCCTAGATATTTAATTATTACATTTCTAGTAGGTCAGATAGAACCATTCTTTTCACCCTTTCATTGTAATTGTAACCCCTTGTCTCATATATATATATACATACATACATATATATATATATATCAACGAGATATAGTATTAGGATCATCTTATCTCATATCATATTGTGTTCTGAAGTTTATATACTATAATGGAGGTTTCCCCCTCGAAGTGGACTGAATTTTATTGATTTGTTATCATTTTGAAGGCATTGGGTCATAACATTTGGTATCAGAGCTCAAGGTTTTAGGGTTTCGTTGTTGCATCTGAGACACCTTGGAAGTTTCAATATAAATATTTTTCTATGACGTTTCAGATATAACCCCTTGTAGGATATTTAGTAGATGGATCAAGGTACTCACAGTTAAAATTTCAGTGCATGAGGCCTTATACTTTCTAAGATATAGCCTGTGTAAGATAGGGTTCTAGAATCATCTTGAATTTATTCATAGTGGAATTTTCACTATAAAATTGTTTCTGTGATGTTTCAAACCCTGAAACCAGAAGAATATGCATATAAATTATCAAGGTAGTTGTGATAAAAAATTCAGCTTCTGGGTCATCCCAATTTTGTAGATACACTTTGTGTAAGATAGGGTATCTGACTAGTCATATTAACTAGTCTCAAACAAGTGTTTCGGGTAAAATAATGATACCTTCTTCAATGAGTATCCAAATTAAGTGAGACTAGTTGCATTGGACAGTGGATAATATGTAGTATTTTTGGTGCAATTTTAAGAGTCAAATATCATACATTTTTCTCTTGGAAATATTTACAAGTACGCTCTCTTGGAAGGGACAAAAATCACTAAGGTGTGGAGAAGTTACCATAACTTCCACTTGGCACATCCAATTTTGATAAGACCTATGGAATTGTAAAGAGGAAATGTTAGAGAACTATGGAATAAAAGTTTAGACCCTTAAGGGCCAAAATTTTAGAGATACACTAGAAGAAAGGTTAGCCAAGAGGAGAAACTCAAAATTAAGGTTTTTAAAGGTTTTTAAAAAATTAATTATTTTTGGAATATTTGTTTCGGGTGATTTGAAATTTGTGATATATATAGAATAGAGGATTATTATTATTATTACTCCATATGGGTCCCAAAAAGGTGACAACACCTATTAAACCTCCAAAATTCTCATCTATGACTCGAGAAGAAAATGAAGACATATAGAACATGTTGTCCAAATTGGAGGAACAAATTCATAATGTGAGTGAAAAGTCTAATAATTGGGTAAAATCACAAAAAAAAATTCAAGTAATGGAAGGGAAGATGGTTGGCATGGAAAAAAATAGGGAGGGTATAAAAAACAATATGGATGATATGGAAAATAAGATGGAAGAAAATAAGAATGACATAAAAAAAGAAATACAAAATTCCCTGAAGGAAATGCAAAATATGTCTTCCCTGATATCTCAAGATATAGATGGGAGATTCCCTAAAGGAGACATCAAAATGGAATGGACTCATGAAAATAAAGGTAGTACTCATGTTGAACAAACTGCCAATAATAAGACATTTAGTGAATCTAACTCTAATTGTGGAGTTAATTCTGGTGGGGCTCCTAAATTCAACTTTCCCAAAATTGAATTAAAGAAGTTTGATGGTACATAGGTATTTACTTGAGTGAACCAAATAGAGAAATGTTTTGAACTACATAATATTATGGATGATAAGAAAAGGATTCGCATAGCAACCTGGAAATTTGAGATAAAACCATATCAATGGTATTAATGGATAATGAAAAGACAACCCCCTTTATATCACTACACTTTGGGTTTATTTACAAGAGACTTAGAAGATAAATATGGAAAAGTTTGGGAAAAAGAATACTTCAGTCAATTGACCAGAATCAAGAAGTTAGGTGATATTGAAGAATATAATTTATAATTCTTGGTACTGGCCACAAGGGTGGATAAACTAAGTGATGAGCACTTGCTGGAATATTACATGGGTGGATTAAAATAAGACATTAAACATGAAATTTTCTTAAGACAACCTACAAGTATTATGGAAGCTATGCAAAATGATTGTCATATTCATGCCAAAAATAAGCCTACACACAAGTATAACATTGGAGGAAGAGATCGTTTTTCGGGTCATAAGACAACCATATCTCAACCAACAAGGTTGACATCTCAACAAATGGATGAAAGAAGAGAAAAAATACTATGTTTCAATTGTGATAGCAAGTACATTAAAGGGCATAAATGCGGTGAGAAGAAATTATTCTACATAGACTGTGAGGAGGAACAAGATAGTGTACCTAAACCAACAAGGATGACACCTGAACAAATGGATGAAACAAGAGCAAAAGGACTTCATTTCAATTGTGACAACAAGTACAGTAAGGGGCATAAATGTGGTGAGAAGAAATTATTCTACATAGACTGTGAAGAGGAAGAAGATTAAGAATTGGAACCATCACAAGATCCAAATCTAGAAGAGACTACCCCAACAATATCTTGTCATGATTTAGATGGCATAACTAATCCACAAACCCTGAAGATACAAGGATACATCAAAAATTAAAAAGGTAACAATATTGATTGATTCAGGTAGCACCCATAATTTCATCAATTACAAATTAGCAAAAGATCTCAATTGTTTTGTATATCCTGCACCAGAGTTTCAAGTAATGATTGCATATGGAGGTACCATAAGTTGTTTAGGGAAATTCCATAGTATTAAGCTCAACATGGGGGATTATTTTCTGGATAGCTCGATGATTTCCATCCAAATGGGGGGTGTTGATGTTGTATTAGGGTTCCAATGGTTGCAATAACTGGGAATAGTGGACTTTTATTTTCAAAATCTTTTGATGAGATTTTCCTCAAATGACAAGGAAATTGAGCTTAGAGGTATCCAAGGGAAACCCTCTAAAGTGATAAGCTCTAATAGCATGGAAAAATTACTCAAAAAGGGACACCGGGGTGTAATTGCACAATTGTGCTCACTTGATGTTCAAACATCTATAGCCCCAACTCCATCAGATCTCCAAATAATTATCAACAATAATTCCAAGGTATTTCGTGAAATGCCTAAGGGTCTTCCACCTACCTGAGACCATGACCATGCTATTCATTTGTAGCCAGGAAGTGTACCACCTAACATTAGGCCTTACAGGTATCCATATGCACAGAAGAGTGAGATTGAATGCATGATCCAAGAAATGTTAGAGGCTGGCATCATTCAACATAACCAAAGTTATTTCTCTTCACCAGTGGTGTTAGTTACAAAAAAATATGGCTCATGGCGTATGTGTACAGATTATAGACAACTCAACAAAATGACCATCAAATATAAGTTTCATATCCCTATCATTGATGAATTATTAGATGAATTACATGGAGCAAAATTATTTATTAAGTTGGATCTTCGTTTGGGGTATCATCAAATAAGAATGAGAGAGGAATACAAATCTACAACAAATCTTGGGAAGAGCATGTACAACATGTTGACAAAGTATTACAACTATTGGAAGAGAAACAACTTTATGCAAATCCTTCCAAGTGTGCCTTTGGGGTTCAAGAAGTGGAATATTTGGGTCATATTGTATGTCATGAAGGTGTAAAAGTGGACCCTAACAAAATTAAATCTATAAGGGAATGGAAAATTCCCAAATCCTTGAAGAAACTTAGAGGATTCTTAGGATTGGTAGGCTATTACCGTAAGTTTGTCAAGAACTATGGTCAAATAGAAGCACCTCTAACAACATTATTAAAGAAGGAAGCATTTTCTTGGAAAGAAGAAGCAACCAAATCTTTTAAAAAACTTAGGGAGGCTATGTGTACAACTCCCGTTTTGACCACACTCGACTTCACAAAAACATTTATTGTGGAGTGTGATGCCTCATGCCATGGAATTGGTGCATTTTTAATGCAGGAAGGGAGGCCCATTGTCTTTGAAAGAAGAAAACTTAAAGGAAAAAACTTAGTCAAAACCATTTATGAAAAATAAATGTTGGCCATAATACATGCAGTTCAGAAATGGAACCCCTACCTAATAGGAATACACTTCAAGGTCAAAATAGATCACGATAGTTTGAAGTACTTTTTGGAGCAATGATTATCTTCATATGGGAAACAAAAATGGGTTACAAAGATGTTGTGTTATGACTTTGAAATTATATACAAAAAAGGAAAACATAATGTTGTGGTAGATGCCCTTTCCGGGAAAGAAGAAGAAACAAAAGGTTCACTATGTTCTATTTCTAGTCCGCAATCAGATTGGGTGGAAGACACGAGGATAGAATGTAAGCAAGATCAAGAGGTATGCAAGATCATTCAAAAACTACATGAAGACCCCAGTTCAGTAGAAAATTTTGTATGGAAGAATGATTTTCTATGCTATTATGATCACCTATACTTATGTAAGAATTACGAACTAAAAAACAATATCCTTCTGGAATTGCACACTTCTCCTATAGGGGGACATTCAGGATTCTTGAAAACATACCACATGGTCAAGAGGGATTTTTTTTGGGAAGGTCTTCAAGATTATGTTCAAAAGTTTGTCTCGGAATTTCTAGTCTACCAACAGAATAAGGGAGAGACAATCAAGACTCCAAGTCTCCTACAACCATTAGCTATACCAAGCCAACATTGGGAAGAAGTTTCCATGGATTTTATTACAGGTTTACCAAAATCAGAATGAAATACCGTCATCATGGTAGTAGTGGATCGACTAAAAAAGTATGCCCATTTTTTCTCTCTTTATCATCCTTTTAAAGCAAGCATAGTAGCAACAACATTCATGGAAACAGTTCAAAAACCACATGGAGTCCTGAAGATTATTGTAAGTGATAGAGACCCAGTTTTCATGGGAAATTTTAGGACTGGATTATTTTCTTGTTTTGGTACTCAATTGGCTCATAGTTCATCTTACCACCCTCAATATAATGGGAAAACTGAGATTATGAATAAATGTCTAGAAGGATATATTTGTTGCTTTGCATCTGATAAACATACACAATGGGTCAAGTGATTTCCCTTAGCGGAATGGTGGTACAACACATCCTTCCATACTTCATCAAAAATTTCCCCATTTATGGCACTTTATGGATATCATCCTCCATCCATCACATCACCCTTGAAAGGGAATACAAAGGTTCAAGCAGTGGAGGACCACATAGGGAACCACCAAGAGGTCCTAAAACTATTGAAGGACAACTTGGTTATGGCACAAAATAGGATGAAACAATAAGAATATCAACATCATAGGGAAATGGAATTTGAGGTGGGGGATTGGGTATTTCTAAGGATACAACCATACAAACAAATGTACCTAAAGCAACAAAAGAAGGACAATAAAATAGCACCCAAATATTATGTCCCCTATAAGGTTTTGCAAAGGATTGGAAGTATGTCTTGCAAATTGGAGCTGCCTCCATCTTCACGTGTACATCCCATATTCCATGTTTCTTGCTTAAAGAAGGTCATCGACAACAATATCCCAATTCAAACAAGTTTACTAGAGCTCAATGAAGAAGGGAAAATCATACTAGAGCCAGAAAAAATCCTTGAAACAAGAATTAAGCAGCTGAGAAATCGAGCAATTACATAATACCTCGTCAAATGGAAGAACCTACTAGTGGAAGAGGCAACATGGGAAGATTAGTTATTCATGCAGAAGCATCCATGGTTAGAAAAGTAGTTAGGACAACACTTGTTTGAAGGGGATGGGCATGTTAATCCCTAGACAAATCCCCATGATATGTATAAAACCCCTTATTATTCCCTAGATATTGAATTATTACATTTCTAGTAGGTCGGCTAGAACCCTTCTTTGCACCCTTTCATTGTAATTGTAACCCCTTGTCTCCTATATATATATATATCAAAGAGATCTAGTATTAGGATCATCTTATCTCATCTCATATTGTGTTCTGAAGTTTATATACTATAAGGGAGGTTTCCCCCTCGAAGTGGACCGAATTTTATTGATTTCTTATCATTTTTAAGGTGTTGGGTCATAACACAGACCTACACTACTTCAGACCTACCTCCCACCTCCCCTCACCCTGCATTCTCTCACTCTGATATGCACTCCCTCTTCTGCCTCACCTCCCTCCCTCCTTCCTTCTTGTTCTCTCCTTCCATACTTAACTCAATTCCCACTTAACTTATTTCCAAATATTTTATTATCAACTACTCATTTCATGACATGTGGCAATTGATTATTGGATGGCATGACAATTTTATTAACCTATGAAATCATGACACGTGGCAGATATGATATCTAACCATATGCAAAGCATTGGTGATACATGGAAATTCTACAACCAATGGAAGTGTGACATGTGGCAGTTATGATGACTTATCATACAATGACACGTGGATCATTGATTCATGATGACTCACTGCCACTGGGCATTGACTTGGTACGAGCGAAAGATGATTGGATGTTAAAACATTTAATTATTCATTAATTAACTAAGGGATCAAACTCCATGTCTTTATAGTATTCTTTATCTCACATGTAAATCATATTACACTTTTTTAATATATACCATTAACTATACTAAACTCCCATGCATGTGGGGTACTTTTTATGAATTAAATTCGAATTTGTTAAGGGAATGGACAAAATTTTAAATCAAGGGCCCATATTGCCCCAAAATTTCAATCAATCACGGTTGTGTCTTGTTGTTCAGAAGGCCATATCTCGAGATCCAGGAGTCGGAATCGTGAAAAATATACCTCGTTGGAAAATTATGTTGATGAGGAAGATGTTGGAACAAGTTTCAAGGGCTGGAATGGGCCATATTTTTTTCTCAAAAATTGAAAGAATAGTCAACAATATTTTTATGTCTTTCTGATAAATATGCTTGACACCGTGACTTCACGAGTTCATATCTTGAGATCCAGGAATTGAAATTGCACTTAGGAGGACTCGTTGGAAAGATGAGATGATGAAGATTGCATATAGAATGTTTTCCATGGTTGAAAGGGAAAATATATTACTCAGAAAATTAAAACATGGTCCACTTTTGTTAAAGGCAGTCAAATTGAAAAATTGAAAATAAAGTTTATTAAATAAAGTTTATTAAAGGAATAAGTGGGCCCTACTTGGAGGCAGAAATTTCAATGACAAAATTAATTAATGAAAATCAAATGAAAAATTAATTAAAAGTGTTTTACTCCAAAAAGGAATCATGGAAAATTCTAGAAAGGAAATCCCTAACTACTTCAAGAAAATTGAGAGAAAATTTTAAAAGGACAAGAGAAGGAACCATCAAGGGGTTGGCAGTAAGAAATTTCTATAGTGGTGAAAAGTCTGCAAGAAGTAAAGATCTATCTTTCCAATATTCATTGGAATGGCCTGCTAAAACTTGTCTCTCTACAAATTCTTCTTTTATGTTTCTTTCCATCAAATATTCCATGAATGTATTGAGAACAAGAAGATTTGGGTATGAGCATTTCTTTCTCTTGAAATCTTCAGTCATCTTGTAACATTTGAGGTCCAAAGAAGCACAGTCCCTACTTGTAAAAAACTAATGCAATTTATTTTAGTTCATGTAATAGTCATTGAGACCTTGTTGAAGTTGTTTCAGTTCTCTAATTTTCTGACATTATTGAACTTATCATATTGGGGTATTTTTATAAATTTCTCTTGCAAAGAAATACTTGGGGCACTACATTAGTGATTTCTCTTACTTGAGTTGAAAGCATGTGATTCCAAATGCATTTCCTATCAAAATAGTTTTTGGGTTGTAATAAAGCTATCGTTTAAATTTCTTTGAAGACCTTTCATTTCTTCATCTTGAAAAAGCAATAGCAGATTCCAAGTTCAATTTATCTTATGAAAAAGAAAGAATATTTGTTGAAGGGAGACTTCAAAACCTTGTAGACACAAATCTTTGTTTTCACATTTTATCTTATCTTTTTTTAAAATGATCTGATGTATATTTGTAGAAATGTATATAAGGGTTTTACATTTGTATATATAAACTTTCTTGGAAGATCTTTTGGGGTTTTCTCTTTAGCATTCACCCTTTACATTCATTGCAAAACCATACAAAGAATCTTCCAACATTTCATCCAAAGAGGAGTGCCACCTCTATAAAAGAGCAGGGGGATTCATATCCTCGTGATGTTGTTGTTTGGGTCTTGACCAATCTAAACATCAATAGTACAATAGACCAATGTGGCCTTAATGGACAATAACATCATCGTTGTCATCATCATAATCATATGTGTACACTATACACCAATGTTATTGATAATACACATTTCATCATGGCATATTGAATTGTGAAGTATTGATCTGGATTAGATCATTATATTATTTGTCTTCTATCTCGATGCTTTATGGGTGAAAAACATTGGAGGAACCAACTTGTAGAGCCATTTTAGCGGTTGGTCCCAATTTGGAAAGTTGGGTTCAAAAGACCATTGAAATCTTTCGGAGCCATTATGAGGCATCAAACGACATTTTTGTATGCCCCAAACCTTATTGTGGAGCCACCGGCTATGTTCTACACACCGAGACATTTCCAGCTGTGCAAGAATCGCCTAATCAAAGTTCGTTTGTGAAAGATATGTCTCCCGCAAGTTGACTTGCCATATTGATCACCATGGTGCGAGTGGATGTCCTGTCATCCCCCATTACTTTAATCTATGGGGCTAGCCACGTAGTGTATTTTCTAGAACATTCTAGAAGGTCCAAACCCGATCACTAATTGAGGGTTGAGGAAGTCAATACCCTAACCCTGGATGACTATCAAGCTATGCTAAATACTGTGCTGCTAGGAGAAGGGGTTTCATTCTTTTGCAATGTATCTTGTTCCATAGCTGAGCATAACAATGAAGAGTGGTATTTTGTGAGCATAATATAGGATGAGAGATTTTGTCAAAGGAAACTCCATAGAGAGTGCCTACTTCTTTGTACTTGCATTTGAAGAAAAGAGAGCAAAGCAACCTCACCTTCTAGTTGGGTTTTCCCCTATATTGGGTTTCTTAGGTTATATCTTGCATTTATTTGTGGATGACGTGTAAATATTTATTTATGTTCTCTATTTTTTGCATTTCAGATATTTCAAACATTTTAGGCAAAAAACCAATAATTAAAGATTCTAAAATCTAAAAAAAATTAATCTTCATAGTAAATATTTCAATATTTTATTAAATTTGTTGTGACAAACTATCTAATAAAATATCCACGACCGTTTATAGATCAAATATTAACAACTTATCTCAATACACTCATTAATTTTGCATATCTTTTAAATACTTTTTTTACTTTATACATTAGTTACTTTAAAAATCATGTAAACTTTCCTTTTCTATTCACGACTTTACATATTACTTAAAATTGTATCACCTACCCAATATTGTGAGGGAAAAATTATTTCTCTTGATCAATTTTCAACATATCATTTTTAGAATAACAAATTCAAACTCCAACCTTTTTCATTTTTTAAAAATTATTTAAAAATGAAAAAAATATTTATTAATATTGAAAAATTATCCAATAAGAAAATTATTTATTAATATTAAAAAATTCCCCAAATTAAGTAAACTATTGAAGTTGATATCTTTTGAACATTTACACTGAAACCAATATATTCACGTGTAACAAAGGGTATTGGAACCCATACAAGTTGGTGAAACCAATATATTCACGGGTGTATCAAAGAGTTTATATTTATGTACACCCGTGACCCACTAGAGCATCCCATGTGGGTTAAAGTTGGGATAAAAAAGTAGCATCCATGTGGGCCTATGAACACCCTCAATTCTACTCGAAGTCCATCAAACTTCCCATCAAACTTAGTGGGGGTTCTTTTTGAATGTCCATCATTCCATATGTGACAAAATATTTGTACCAATGTCCCTTCCTAGTAGGATGGTTAGGATGGCATGTCAATGAATATTTGTACCATATGCCTTGTTGTTATTGAGATTTGTGACAATTCAAAATCTTAAATATGATTTTGTCAAAAGGGTAATGATATGTACAATATTTAGTTTTTATGTAAAGATGCGAAAGTTTTTATGTAATTTATTGTAATGAAAATCAAAATTGAATTGAGGACAAATTAAAAAAATGAATATAATTAGAAAGAACTATAACAAGGGGTGTTTTCATTACAATGTCATTGCATAGCATTAATAAGTTGTATTTAATGATTTATATATTATTTAAATTGTAAATGCAATATTGTTAAAAAACATGAAGGTAAATGATGGTTAATTAGAATTTATTTATTATTTTAAGAATGAAATCTAAATGAACAGTTATTGTTAGACATAAATTTAGCAAAAATACACACTAATATGTACATCTAATAATAATATGATTTTATTATTAATCATAAATTCAAATATATTTTTTTGATTACACCTAGCTTTATATGTAATCTAAATAGTCATATATTTGAACTAATGTAAAAGAAAAGTATAAGAAAAGTATAGAGAGTAACATTTTATAAACTTCAAGTTTAATGTACAAGAACTTTATAACCATGTCTTAGTTTGAATGGCATATTATATAAGTTAAAATTATCCAAAACATGCGGTATTCGTATTCATAATTGTCTTAAAATAAGAGCTTTATAACTTTGTCTTGAGTTTGAATGGTATGTTATATAAGTTCAAATTGTGTAAAACATGTGGTATTCATATTCATAATTGTGTTAAAATATGGTAAAATGATATTATAAATAAATGAAAAAAATTAAAAAGAATAAAAATTGAAAATTATATATACTTAATGAAATTAATTTTACATAATTTTATGTCAAAGCACATGTTTAAGATTCTTTCAACGATTTACATGTTTTTATTTAAATTTTAAAAGAATTATACATATTTATGACATGTGACAAACCATATTTTAATAATTAAGAGTTGATAAATTCAACATTACATGTTAATGACGTCCCATCATATTAATAAAGACATGAAGAAATTAATTTTACATCAATTTATGTTAAATTTATATATGATTACATGTCACCAAGCATAATTCAATAATTAAGAGTTGATAAATTCAACCCTATATGTTAATGACATCCCATCATCTTAAAAATGAAATAAAGAAATTAATCTTACTTATTATTCTTTATGTCAAATCACATATTTAAAATTTTGTCACTAATTAACAAGTTTTTAGGTGATTCATACATGTAAAAATGAAATAAAGAAATTAATCTTACTTATTATTC
This sequence comes from Picea sitchensis, assembly GCA_010110895.2. Lineage (NCBI taxonomy): Eukaryota > Viridiplantae > Streptophyta > Pinopsida > Pinales > Pinaceae > Picea > Picea sitchensis. Next base: position 37,265 of record SNQJ01S0055252.1, read on the forward strand.
TTTATGTCAAATCACATGCTTAAAATTTTATCACTAATTAATAAGATTATTCTTTATGTCAAATCACATGCTTAAAATTTTGTCACTAATTAACAACAAGTTTTTAGGTGATTCATACATGTATTGATGACATGCTATATATTAATTATTAGATCATAATTGTTTTTTTATAAAAAATCATTAATTAATAATTGATAAATTAAAAATTATATATTAATTATATGCTACTATCTTAATTGTTGAATGATAATTTTTTTTATAAATAATTCACTATTATTATACCATAATAATTATGTATCAAATAATTCATTAACTATTAACTATAAATTGATAAATTCAATATTATAATTTAATAAAATGATAATACTTAAACTATTTAAATATAACTTTAACTATAATTTTAATAATAAAAAAATAGTAGATAAATTCAAAATTTTAGAATGAGAATATAATACTCTGTTTACATATGAAACTTTTAAATGCGAAGCTTCATTTCTCATGTATTAATAATATTTTTAAATGAATATAATCACTAGGAAAGTAGGTTACTTGAAATCTTGTAGTTTAGGAATGTAGGTTACCTGAAATCTTGTAGTTTTAAACTTTAAGAAGATAATCTGTTAGAAAAAAACATCTTAGTTTATATGTAGAAGTAATTCAATATTTAAATCTTAAAGAATGTTAAATGATATTACAATTGATTTTGTGATTTTGTAGTTTAGGAAAGTAGTTTACTTGAAATCTTGTAGTTTTAAAGATAAGAAGATAATCTACTAGAAGAAAAACATCTTAATTTATATGTAGAAGTAATTCAATATTTACATTTTGAAGAATTTTAAATGATATTACATTTGATTTGGTTATTACATAATTTGAGTAATGTTTTAGATGTATAAGTATACTTATTAAAATTCACTATTCTTTAAATGATATTACATTTGATTTGGTTATCGTATAATTTGAGCAATGTTTTAGATGTATAAGTATACTTATTAAAATTCACTATTCCACATTTATGACATTTATGAATAGGAGTAAATTTGAATTTTTGTTTTCAAGATTGATTCGAAAGTTTGTGGACATGATCAATCTATATATGTAAAAAAAAATTGCTATTTTGTTTTAATAGCAATGTGCACATCGTATAAAAAGTCATTTTGTGTGCTAGTATTTCATAGTAGGAGGGTTATAAACAAAAATGGGGATATGGGTTTTGAAGAATATTGCAAATTTTATCAATACATATGATTTGTCTTTTGATCTAGACAGTATTCTTGTTGTGGGGAGAAACCAAATTACACTATTGAATTCAATTGAGCAACATGTTACAAATTGAAAGGTTAAAATGTGTACACATGGAAATACGTGTCAAGCATTGATTGCTCACAGTATTTTAGGCCTTTTTCCTTTAAACAATATAAACTTAAAACATTGTGATCAATATTAAAAAAACACTGTGGAAAATAAATGGGCAACACATTTACTATTGTTTAAGTATGCCAACATGGATCTTTAACTTTCCATGTCAACAATTGGTTGTGGTGTTGACCAATTAGATGTTGTAAGGATTTTGAGTGTATCATTGGATGGTTTGATAAATATTTGAATTAGTTAGTGTAGCGTACCCAACTTCCTTTTTGGGCCATGTTACTAAACAAAATGGAAGAATACATAAATATTATACCAATTTAATATGAATGCATCCACACAACATAATAAAAAATGATACATGCGACTATCAACAATTTTAAATTCACGAATGCATATTATTTAAGAATGCACAACAACATTCAATCACATAAAACATAGACTAAAATGAAGCATTTACACACAACACTTATCTTTTAAAAATGTTTTACACAACCAACTGCAGATGACAAACGTTCCACTGAATCGTAGGCTCTATTACACCGATTATCTTTGCAACAAGCCAGCCCCGAGCTAGGTCTATGAGTTCACAAGGACAGACAAGCTCCTATGGGTGTCTACAATCTACTCCAATAGCTCAAAACTCACTAAAACATAGTGACACAACTCCTACAACCAATCCAACCTCCCATCTATATTCCCCATTAGTTTGCACAACCCAAGGGATGCAATTTTCTTCTCTACACCACAGTCCCTCGAACAATATCCATCCCCTCCAAGGCTCCATCACAGACTGGATAGGAATATCTTAGTTGGGGTCTCTAGGAAATCCAACTACGAAAGGAGTTCTCACACAACATTTACAAATGTTCTTTGGGTGATTTCTTAGTAGAAAATCACTTACAGGCATGGCAACCCCATTCTCAGCATAATTACCATCTTTATCAAGCTATATTCAATACACAGTATGGTTGACCACTCTTTTCCAACACTAAAATTTTATTTTACTCACTTATTGCTAACTGTAAGAATTGCTCTCCCTTCTACTTAAATTTCCTTTTCCTTCTTCTCTCATGATTTCTTGACTCACACTCTTCCCAAAGATGATTACACTCAACCCATGATGTCATACCGGAGTGGATTGACTCTCTCACCCAACCTCTTGCATGAATACAATGATTGAGTGTGTAATAAGTTAAAGGGTTAAATAGATAAATGAAAAAATGATCAATGAAGGTGGCTTAAGACTCAAGACATGTGGAATTCCCTCAAAACCCCCATTAATCCCCCTCGCTTGTGGAATCATAGCCCACCATTACTATGGTACTTAACTGTCTGATGTATTTCATTTTGTTATTTTTCAATGTACACCATTTACATATTACATTGCTTGGCTCATATCCATACATAATATTTACAAATACATCACTAAACCAAGGATTAAAACTAGGGTGTTACAGTTAGAGGAATCATTGGTGGTGGAACTACATGTCAATCGAACTCCCTACCTTTAGTGTATGAATTTGAGGTTTTAAAGGAGTAGGAGAGGGCTTCAACTTTCATAAATTTGGTTTTTTATTGTTTGGTATACTATAGAATATGATTGATATGTATCCAAGAGACCATTGAAAGGATCCGTGAATTGTAATAATCCCAATAAAAATGGCCATGATTTAATAAAATATTTAGACTTTTTGTTGATGATTAATTCTATTTTGTGTGAACTTTTGTTGTAGTGTATGCATATATATGATGAAATGAAGTTTGTGTTGAATTAATATTATTGAAACATATGCAATTGGAGTCGTCTTCTTCATTGCATTTAGTTTTATAATTGTAGAGGGAATTTTCCCCCTTTATTTTAATTGGTACCAGAACAGTTGTATCCCAGTTTGTTGAAGAACCTTGTTGTAGAAAACAATTCCAATAGAGAAGAGTGTGGTTGGGCAAGGTTTTTTAGGAGAGGGTTGTTAGGGTTCCACATATCTATGTTTCTAGAATGTAAGAGGAAGATCCAACAAGAAGAGGTTGTGGTAAAACCAAATAAGGAGAAGGAACTATTGAGGATGAACATTGATGTTGAGAAGAATAATGGCAAGATTAGATGCCACTAAGGAAACTCAGAGTAGAGTGACATCACCAATAGTGGATGAAGACAGTGATGAAGAATAAACGTACACAAAATTTGAATGAGAAGAATCAGAGGGAGATGTAGAAATCGAATAAATAATGATAATATCAATAAAGGATTTGTGATTTAAGCCTATAATTGAAACCCCCATATATTTAGGTTGTTTAAATATCCAAGAATTAATAACTTTGATAGGAGAAATATAAAAATATTTTGAATTTGAAAAAATAAAGGATCAAATGAGCATCAAAATTGCATGTACAAAATTGATCATGATTCATTGTGATATGATAAGTTGTAGATAGATAGAGAAAGTAGTGGAAAAGAGAAGAATAAAAGTTGGGATAGGATGGTAAAAAAATTGAAGAGTATGTTTCTTATAGTAAATCATGCATTGAATTTACTAAGATGATTGCAGAACCTTTAATAGTGAATATGATGATGAATCCTTTCATGACACCAATAAAATTTTTGAAGCTTATCTTGATGAATTGGATACTCAGTCTTGCAAGACGAAAGATCATGCTTCCCATCTCCATGTAGTATTCAATAGATGTCACTACTACAATATTTGATTGAATCCTTATAAATGCATCTTTTTCATCGTGTCTAGGAGATTATTGGGCTTCACTGTGTCTAAGCATGGGATCATGGTAGACCCATTGAAGGTAGAATGAATAGTCGAGTTTCCTCCCTTGCATAACATCCACCAGTTACAAAGCCTCCAGGGAAAGTTTAACTTATTGAAAAATTTCATCGCCAATTATGTTGATGTTGATGCTTTTGTAGCATCGGGATGCATTCCCACTTGTGGAGTGTGGTGAGAATATATTCATTGCTAAGAGGGAGTGTTGATTTTGGTAGCTTCAGGTAGGTATTCTCACATGACCCTAGGTGTTGGTCAAGTGGGAATCATCATGGACATCACCTCACACTTTCGATTTGGAGAAAACCCCCTTGGATTTGAGTGGGGGCTTCATGGGTTTGATGACTGGCTTTGTGGACTTGTGTTGGGGATTCACACCCATAAGGAAAGTGCTAGGGTCCTAACCCGCACATAGGTAGAACAATATATTCGGATGTAATTAAGGTCAATATTAATAAGGCCTTGCAATAAAATAGAATAATTCGAATGTAAGAAGACCTAATAAATGCTTCCGCTTCTAGAAGGATCTTCCTCTAGAT
>SNQJ01S0055253.1:0-38763 GCA_010110895.2 Picea sitchensis
AAGATATCTGGAGATTCATTAATTTGCCAACCATTCGAACTCCAACTCATCCTTCTAGAAGATTCCTTCTAGAAAGATCGAGAACTTATTCGTTTTCTCCCTTAAGAATCATTTCCGCACCCTGATCTTTAACACAGTGCGGAGGGTCCGCAGTCTAACTGAATGCAGCCTGCGGAAACCAAGCATTTCCGCAAGACAATATATATGCAGCCTGCGTACTATCTTCAAAAGTGTGATTTTGAGAAACTGACAAGTGTAACTTTCTTCATGAAAATGATCTTAAAGAAGAGTTAGATCTTCTATCACCATGTCATAATCATGTCATCATCTTGATAACCAAAAATGTGGATAACAATGAACACAAGAAAGGAGTATCCCACATTTGAAGAAATTTGGACTTGTTGTGCACAAGAAGAATCAAGAATTAGCGCAAAAGAGGAATCCCAAAAGAAATATGATGATCAAGCCTTCACAACAAAGTTCAAGAATTTCATGAATAAGAGGAAGTTTGTCTTAAGGAAGAAACCAAATCAAGAAAATGATATGTCAAAAATACAATGCTTCAACTATCGAAAATATGGTCACTACAGGAACCACTGTCATGAGTTAAATAAAAGGAAAGAAACAGATGAAGAAATAGTTGTCGAAGAAAGAGAACCCTTAAAGAAATCCAATCAGGATAAAACAGACTTCTTCTTGTAGTCAAGCTAACAATATTCTTCATAGTTCTTGTACATATCATGCATATCTATTTCTTATAAGAAAAGATGGTCAGTGAAACAATACCTATGAAAGAATAAAAAGATAAGGATTGCTATTATGATGACTACAAGAAGATGAAGTACGTTGGAAAATTCCTGAGGAATCTATTATATAAGTAACAACTCCCAGATAGGTCGAAATTAGAATCAAACTTGAAGAGACCTAGAAGGAGTCAAATAAAAAAGAAGTCAGTAATCAAGAAGAAATTAGAATAAGACTTGTGACACTTTGCAGAAGGCAATAAGGATGTAGACAGAAGCATGGACTCTCTTAGATGGAGGGAGCTGATTACAGAATTCCAAAAGAAGAGCATGCATTCATGCATGAAGACAGAATTATGAGGGAGCTAATCCTAAATGATATGATCCATTGAAGAATCTCTGGAGATTATGAAGCATCTATCCATGATCCCATTGAAAGAAACAATAATGATAAGTAACACATGTTCAGTTTGAATCTAGAAGAAGTCTTCTTCGAAAAGAAGTCTTAAGTATCCTTGGTTGTCCATCTACATCCATGTTCCTATGATGAATGGAAGAAGTTGGAATCTTCAGGAAGGAAGGGAATGAAATATATAGAAGAATCCATGAACCCAAAAGCTAAAGAGGAACATGAGGAAGAACATGAACATTCCAAGAAAGAAAGAAAATCTAGAACAACCAATTATTATACCGAGAATCATAAGACTACCATCTTGGTTTGAACCCACTAGAAGCAATCAACCAGAAGAAATAGAAGTTGTGATGTAGACTTATGAATGGAAGAATTGCGAGATTCATAACTAGAGGTTCTTCCAGGAGGAGGGAGAAGACTATGACGACAACTTGATCGAGTAAACCAAATATACCTCTTGCAGTATCCATGAATTGAAATTTACATGTAAAATATTGTTCTTCCAAATAAAGCAAATTGAGAAAGAAACTTATACCAGAAAGAGACCCATGTATGCAAATGGAAGAAGACCTTGTATGGATTCAAGCAACTTGATGCAAAGTATCTCATATACATCAAAAGCATGGAGAAAACTTCCTATGACAAGGAAAGTGTATCATACTAGTTACTCAGAAGTCTGGAATGATGGATTGCAAAACTATGGATAAATCCCATGATAAAAGATCTGAAGAAGTTGAAGAGACTCTAATCCAGTAGACCTGTCTCTGCATTGACAATTGATTGGCTCGTTAATGTATTTGGAGAATACTCAGTCGGATATTGTTTTGTGGGACGTTCAATTATGACATACAGTTGCATGAATTTATCGATTCAGATTGGGCAAGGAGTATAGATGACAAAAGAAGTGCTACTTGGATATGTTTTAGTTTGAGCTTTGCCACGATGTCATGGGCTAGCAGGAAACATAAGTCTATTGCAATCAAAACTACAGAAGGAGAGTATATTTCAGCTCGTGATGCTTGTACAGAAATAATGTGGCTCTGTAATTTGATTTCTGGATCGTCTCATCAAGTGATGAATTCGTCCATGATATATTGTAATGATCAGAGCTATGTGAAGCTTTCAAAAAAACTGTGTTCCATGATAGGCCGAAGTACAAGAATTATATTCTCTGTGATAAAGTCTAGAAGAGAGAAGCGGTTCTCCAGTATATCTCCACAGATGATTAGATGGTAGATATTTTGGTAAAGCCTATGTCCAATATGAAAAGTTTGCGTACTCAAGAAACAAGTTGGGGCTTGTGGAGACAATTTTCCTATAGAAAAAGGAAGTGATTACTCCCAGGTTGGGAGGGAGCACTGATATTTTATTGATTTATGGATAGTCATTTTCCAATTCGAAAAATGGTCCAGAATGGGAAGTTCCTTTCCAGTTCAAAAATTGGTTTGAGATTTCTGATGGATAGGCATTTTCCAGTTCGGAAAATGGTCCAGATCGGACAATCATTTTCGTAATGAAAATGGTATGATAGATTGTTGATGTACCATAGACAGTGATTCCCCTTGTGGCCAGTGTGGGGGAATGGTCTAGGACATTCATTCTTCTTGGCAGTCACTCTGAGTAGTGGTCAAGTAGAATGGTCTGCCTCGTCGGGAAGTCATTCTTTCGAAGTTCACAATTGTGAGAAGTTTCAAAGAATGGTATGTTTTGGAGTTTGGTGTAGGACAGTCATTTCCATAGGAAATGGTCCGAACAATCATTCTCTAGGGTAGACTCATTCTCTCTAGGTTGCACTATGATTAGTGCTGGAGGAATGGCCCAGTTAGGTGAATGGTCCAGGTTCAACAATTAGGGACAAGAATTCCCTAGGGCAAACTCATTCTCTCTAGGTTGCACTATGATTAGTGTTGGATGAATGGCCCAGTTAGGTGAATGGTCCATGCTTAGAAATAAGGGATAGTTATTCTTCTATGCTTGGGAAGAATAGTCCAGATAGCCCATGGATGATGTTTTACTTTAGGAGGGAAGATGCTCTTCCATATTTCACAGATGTGAGTGGTAGAATGGCCCAGATAACTCAATTTGTATCATGATATTGTTTATGCAGGTTGATATCAAATGATATAATTGTTGTGAAGATTGTATGTCTCTGGAGAGTATTTGTATGCTACTGTGGTGGATGTGTTTCACTGGTTGTGACTATGTGTCATTGGTTAGTAGTCGTGTGCTACTAGGTGTGGTTGTGTACCATTGGATAGTAGTTGTGTACTACTGTGGATAGACACAGTTGTGTTCTATTGAATGGAATTATTTTGATTGCCATGAAGACTATCACTAGTGTTGGAGATGATTACCAACCAGATGGATAGTTAGTATGTTGATGGATAGACATTCTCCCTGTGGAAAATGGTCCAAGACAGTCATTCTTCTATGATGTATGTCCAGATTAGAAGAACAGTCCTTGCATCCCATGATGTGGCTTCCAGGATCTGTTGGAACAATCATTGTTCTAGGACATATGTCTAGATTAGAAGAATGCTTCTTGTATCACTCTGTGGAGTGAGTGACTTATTCAACATCATGCCCGATTACTCAAATGGAGTATGGCTTCGAGAAATGATGTAGTTGATGCTATCAATTGATTCTGATAGTGATGATAGTACTCATTATTTGATCATGAGATAGCTTGTGTGGATATGATGATGCTACCGGTTGAATGGTCTGCTTGTGTTGAAGACCATTGCCTTTAATACTTCTCTAGCTAGGAGGGAGTGTTGATATTATGGTAGTTGTGGGAGGTATTAACCTCCACGTGTAACCTTGACAAGACTAGAATATTCTAGGAAGCAAGAGAAACCCTAAAATGTTGGATAATAACCCTAGGAGACAAGTTGACTCAAGATAATAGTTATTATTGAGTTATTAGCCTCCAGAAGTAGAAGTTGACCCAATTAGGTCACTTGGAGGACTATAAATAAGAGGGCGCTAGAGTTCATTTGACACACTCACTCTCACAACTGCATAAGACCAGTGGTGCACAAGTTTGGCGAGGAGATGCAGCTGCTGCAACTGGCATTTCAGTTTTGGCTTGGACTTTCTCTTGGTTATGGTTTGGACTTTCTATTTGGTACGCTAGCTCTGGAGAGAGGTACGCTACCTTGGTTGGATATTGGTTCTAGGGTTTTCTTCGAGAATTATTCTCTTTGTCAAGGTTAAGGTGCTCGCGGGTGACATTTGTGCGTATGGTTGGGTGACAATATTGAGATATTGTCTATGGTGAAATGCACACACATATTTTTCTAACAGTTGAGACTCATTTTGGTCATGCTAGTGTAATTCACAATAGCGAAACAATGCTGAACTACAGTGCCAACAAACTCAACAATTTGCTGTGGGAGAGCTTCCCCATAGGTGTGTCAGTGGAACCCATTGAATCTGCCACACTCTTCATTGATCGCTTCCAGTAGGGAAACAATACTTCAGGTTTAAGATATAAACGGAGCAAACAAGATTCAGAGCTTCCCCATAGGTGTGTCAGTGGAACCCATTGAATCTGCCACACTCTTCATAGATCGCTTCTAGTAGGGAAACAATGCTTCAGGTTTAAGATATAAACGGAGCAAACAAGATTCTAGAGAAGGCATCACGAGTTAAAAACAACGTGGCAGAACAGATCCGCTCACTAATAACATAAACATAAAAATCTAATAAATTTAATAACACAATGAATAAAGTCGAAGATTTTTTTTTTCAAATCTTATTAATTTCATTATACTTCATCAAATGAAAAAGGCAAAATAAAATCTTATTAATTTCATTATACTTTATCAAATGAAAAACGAAAAATAAAATGGAAAAAGTTAAAACTCATTCCATTTGCAAGTGGCGTGTAAGAAAAAGTTCAAACTCATTTGCAATAGGCAAATGTAATTTTGAGTTTGAAAGAATATATATTTTTTATACCTGTAGTCATTACATTCCTTATTCTTTCTCAATTGATACTTGCATTAAACTTTCTAAAATTAATTTTTATAAACATCTCATAAAACCCCTTATAATAAGAAAAACTTCATAAATAAATATAATATAATAATATGAGTTAATTGCATCCACCATAATTCTTGCTATGTTACATTTTTAAATCTTATTACACTGATTATTGTATTTCCAAAAAATTTTAACCCTATTTCAACTCATATTTACTCAAACAATAAATATAAACAAATTAATCAAAAGACATTTTTACAATATCTACGTATATATTACTATTCATTTGCAAAATCTTCTACTATCTTCCATCCCTCACATTTATACCGGAGAAGTCTATAACACAGATAGTGTAGACTGGAAAAGATTTCATAAAAATAGCACATATAAAATTTAGTAGCCCAACCTATGTGTGGAGCAATGTCTGAGATGAAATAATGAACAACATGGATGAGATGATGGCGTTAAGTAGACAACATGGTGAGTTCACTGGAAGGGAGTGTTGTTGGAGGACGGGAGCTTTGCTCTAACAAAAACTAAATTTAATTATTTAATTGTAGCGTGTCATAATTTTACAAGGATATTGCGAACTATATATTGGTTCATGAATATTTACATGAGTAAATGTTATCCATTCTACAACAAAGCATGTAATATTATATTCATAAATATAATTAAAAATATTCTATGATTTGATTGGTAAAATTTACTGAGGTATACATATTTGATATCTTAGGAAAAAATATATGTTTTTAACCATTAAATTCACTCACGATGTATAATTAAAATACACAAATATAATTAAACACATGAAACAAATTTTTTGGTTAGACTTATCAACTTTCCCGGGTGTGAACAACTCTTAACTCCATCAAAGATATAGACAGAAAAGACTTTTTCAAAATCCTATTTTTAAGTTACATGAAAAGATTCTTGAGTTGTGGGGACCACGCTTGGAATTTGACGTCTCACAGGATGTATTTTTTATTTGAACCCGTATTTAATACGTGGATAATAAATTCACACTTGACATACATCAAAATACTAAAAACTTCAAATTGACGTTTAACTGACAGGATAAAGGCTTATAAGTATATATTGTCTAAGTTAATAACTATAATTCATGGCTTCAGCCTTCAAGGAACTAGGTTGGACACTTAAATTCCAAATTCCAACACTACAACCTGGGTCTTAGCTTCAGCCTCCAACTTTGCTCTATGAGTGTGATTTCCAATAAAATTTACAGATAATATACAAAATATTTTGACATTTATAATTCTGGTTAAAATGTGAAGTTATAAACATAAAAATAAATTAACCGTCATCAAATTTTCTCTTGACAAATTGAATAAATTTGAAATTCCAACCCTGATGGGAAGCAAGTATAGTATAAGAAATAATCACATTGTGCTACAACATCTCAAGAAGGAATAGCTAGATGGCAAGTATGCAATCTTAAAGGAAGTTGGAGATGGGGCTGGGTCTTTATGAGCCTCGGGAAGAGAAAAGTGCCATAGAAATGATGGTAGAACTCCAATCTTTTCGATGAGTTAACTCCCCATTACTTTATTCGAAAAAAAAAAAAAAAGCTCCTTGGCGATGCAGGCTAGTTAAGAAGAGTTCTCTTGTATGAAAGTGGTTCTCATGTATGAAAGTGCTTGGACCATTAGATAGAACCAATGAGCTAGTTTAGAATAAATTAATACACCCTTATAATACACAATGAAAGGGCTTCAACATAATTTAATTATAAAAGTCAAAAGTTTTTTTTAACATAATTTATTTATAATAGCGAGAAGCTTTATTGGGAAAACATAGAAACTATATTATGTTACTTTATAATATATATTATTGAAACATATAAACCAATGGGGAATGGCCTTATAGTTGTAAATCTTAAAGTACACTCCAAAGTAGTTTGAGAATGTTCTACTTCACTCTGATATGTGTTGCAGAAGACATTTTGGTTTAAATTATTATCATGTATTGGCAATGTAAAACGCACTTAATCAACTTTAGCTCCTAAGAGAAATCGCACAAATTCTAGAAATGGCTTGCTAAGGAAAACACAAAATAGTTTGTAGTTTTCCTTAGTTAAGCTGCCTGTGCAATGTGGCCTTGGTTCTGTTTTATAACGCCAATGTTGGTTAGAGATATTTTATTTTAATTTATTTTGCATTGCTAAACAAATGGATCAACGGTCAGAAAATATATTATGACATTTGTTAGAGATATTTTATTTTAATTTATTTTGTATCTCAAACAAATAAACGGAAAAACTTGTAACATGATTCCATGTACTGCTCGTGCTAGAAATTAATCGCCAATCAAAGGGAAGACAAATGTGATGCAGGATACCGATTTAGAGGAGCCAGGCTGCCGTTGCTTCTCCAACATGCATAAACTGGCTAACACAGCAATAGCCCCTCTTGGAGTGGCGGGTCAACACAACGGTATTCCTCCTCTTATAATCGTCGACGACCTCCAACAATAATCAAAATTATTGAATAACAAATTTAAAGCTCAGTATTATTCTCCAGTACAATCCTCGTGAAGGAAGATGGTGTGTGCCTATCTTCGTGTGCCCTTATAAGGCTGCTGGTGTAAAAAACCAAAAAAACAATACCTATCCTAAAGCATAAATCCATCTCAAGGGCTAAAAGCTTCCATTTCATAGATCCAAATAATTTATGTAGGTAGCTATGCCGAATCGAGCCACGAAGCGAGTCCCTTGACTGCAGAGTTCCTGGCCTATAGTGAAACAGTACCACAGAGCCTGCAGTCAGCTCAACATAACCACATAGCTAAATAAACAAAGTATTAATTAATCAAATTTTATCATTAATTAAGCAAACTTTATCAAATTCATAATAAAATATATTGTAACTTTTGCTCCCCAAAGGCTACCACCTCAAAAGCTATTCACTCCCTTGCGTAGACATAACACAAGGTTAAATGCATGAGCCTATGCAAAATCATGCCAACCGTCAATAAAATGAGAAATTGTGAACACTTGGACGATGGGTTTGCTTATGGTAAGCACCTTTTCGTTTGGTTTACACAGCCTATGGAAGTGACTACTTGACATCCCCCAATGACGTTCTCTAGTGAATCGATTCTCATTTATCATCATTCATTGCATAGAGAAGAGAAGAGGGAGACATGGGATCGCATTAAATGAACCTGCGACACTCAGATCTCCATCCTTAGAAGGCATTAATGTATTGAATAAATTGTAGTTCACTATGTGGGAGAGTGAGGGGAACAAACTGTGCATCGCGGCGTCCGGTTTGAGTCTGGTTCGTGCCTCTCTCTTACCCCCAAAAAAAATAGAGGGCCATCCTTCACAAACATTACCTTGATAATGCCCAAAAAAGAAAAGGATGAATTGCATCATTTATCTTATACATACAAAGAGGTATGTGATGAGTTACTTGAGTTTAATCGAATGATTTGTCTCAAAAAAATTTAAGCAAAGCAAAGTGTTATGAGGAAAATCTTTTTATGGCTAGGGGTAAACCACAATAGACGAAATCACATGCAAAAATCAACTATAATCCCAAGTATGCTATATAAATGAAATGCTAACAAGACAAGGCTAAGAGCTTACTTTGTTGGACAACTGAGAGGGGGGGTGAATCAGTTGTCCCCGTGCTTAAACAATTATGCTTCTTTTAAAATATTTATAAGGCACTCAATGATGATCACAATAATGCAGGGAAATGAACAATGACACATTCAGCATCAGTCACATATATGAGAAACATAAAGACAAATATTTCCCAAGGAAACCCATACAGGGTAAAAACCTCTTCTTCTTTATATAATAAGTATTATTTACATTATTTACATTATCATACATTTGAGCACCAACTCATTGTGAGGCTACAACCTCTGTTTTGCAAGTTGCAACTTGCTAAGAGCACTAACTCTCTGTTTTTCTCTAGCACCCACTAGAAGGAAGCACCAACTCCCTGGTTTCTCTAGCACCAACTAGAAGGAAGCACCAACTCCCTGTGTTCAAGCCCCCACTTGAACCTATAAGGACACCAGTCCTCCCTAGCACCTCCCAACCACCCTGGATTATGAATATGAAACACTGAAACCTATTACATTGATATGGTGTTCAGTAAATCTTACCAGTCTCATCACTATTCTGCAAGATTTTGCTACTCAGACTTCCTCACTGTCTTCCAGCATGCATCTGCTGCCCATTCTGTTCTTCTGTTTTTATGCTCTGTGCGCCATATCCATTCGCTGCATAGTTCTTCTTTTGTTCTTTTCATCTACTGCACTCTGATCCTTCTTCATGCATGAATCACCTTCAACAACAGCATCCACAACAATTCTAGCAACAACATCAACCGCATCTCTTCTCTGTACCGTGTACTTATAGCTTCTGTGCAACTTGTCCATTGAATATTAGCCATTCCTCTGCATGCTCACATCGCGCCAATTTCCTCCACAACTCGAGTGCTCTGTCTGATCATCATCGTGACTCTTCAGCTTCTCTGATCGTTTTTCCACTCGTTCAGCATCACTGTATGTTATGCTGAGATTCCTCAGCCTCTTTGGTAGTTGAGACTCTTCATCTTATCTGTGACAGTCGAGCTCACTTTCTCTGTTCCATTTATAGGCTTCAATGCTCTTCCATCTGTCAATCGCCTGTATCAATAATCCTCAATCCACTGGAAGATGCCTTGAGACTCTTCATCTTCTTTGGTGATCACACTTAGTNGAGTCCTCTGGCAGAGATCATCATTTGTTTTAGCTGTTACACTGAGAAGCGAAAAAGTAGCCCTTCGATCTTGTTCAACTTCACCTGAACTATTGGACTAAGAATAAAGAATCTTGTGCCTGTTTCGCCATTTCGCAATTTGACATTTCAGGATCCCTGTGGTGAAGCTTAGCACCTCTAGCTTCTTCCTCCATCTTCCATCGATGTGCCCAATGGCTGTGACCACACGCTTATGCATAAAGCGCTTTCGCGATTTCGCATTTCATGAATCTGGAGATGAGGCATCTCGACTCTCCAAGTCGCGATCCCCGAAACCCCGAAATGGAGCTTATCTAAACTGACTCCTTCCCTTCTCATGACCACAAGCGGTGACCATACGCTGTGCCAAAAGACACTTCATATTTCACGAGTTTCCACACCATGCTTCGTTGACTCCAAGTCAGTGAAATTCTAATCGCTTGCCACTTGTCCTATGATTCGATGGTTCAGATCTGATCTTGATTCAACAGCTTAGATCATATCGCGATTTCGACGTTCTTGTGGTTATGTTTCTTGCCTCTCCAAGTCGCGATTCGCGAAACTCCAAAATGGAGTCGGATCAATGGTCCAGATCACACCTTGATCTGACGGCTGCGATTAAATCACGATTTTGTATATCGTTGTTCCTAAGATGGAGGCTCTCATCACTCCAAGTTGCGATAGGCGAAACTCCGAGATGGAGCTCATATCGATGGTCCACGTTCTAGGTGATCTGACGGTCCTGATCTTTTCGCGATCTCGCATCTCGCGGTTCCTTAAATGTGGGTTCTTGTCACTCCAAGTCGCAATAGGCAAAGCTCCGAAATGGAGTCGGATCAACGGTCCAGATCACACCTTGATTTGACGGCTGCGGTTAACTCGCGATTTTGCATATCGGTGTTCCTAAGATGGAGGTTCTCGTCACTCCAAGTTGCGATAGGCGAGACTCCAAAATGGAGTCGGATCAACAGTCCAGATCACACCTTGATTTGACGGCTGCGGTTAACTCGTGATTTTGCATATCGCTGTTCCTAAAATGGAGGTTCTCGTCACTCCAAGTTTCAATAGGAGAGACTCCAAAATGGAGTCGGATCAACGGTCCAGATCACACCTTGATCTAACGACTATGGTTAACTCATGATTTCACATATCGTTGTTCCTAAGATGGAGGTTCTCATCACTCCAAGTCGTGATAGGTGAGACTCCGAGATGGAGCTCAGATCAACGATGCTCGTTCTTGGTGATCTGACGGTCCTGATATTTTTCGTGATCTCGCATCTCACTAATCCTTAGATGGAGATTCTCGTCACTCCAAGTCGCGATTCGCGAAACTCCAAAATGGAGTCTTTGTGGTGCTCTGATCTTTTGCCACACATCCTCTTGATCAACGGTCCACGACTGTCCCCGATGGACGGTTAGGACTCCTTCACAGCTTTGGAGAGTTGGATGACTCTTGGACTTATCCGCCTTGCAGCTTCACCATATCTAACGGCTATTGAGCCTTCGTAGATACCCCAGATCCTACGACCCAGATCTTCTCGCGATTTTGCCGCTTCACGATTTCACCACTTCGTCGTGTAATGAACGTGCAGGTCCTCCCTGATCCAATGATGGATGCACCTTGCGCTTAGATCGAATGCTCAAGATCTATTCTCATCTACTACGTGCTACTCCTCTCTAAATTCATATCTTACGGTCATCAGGGATTTTGAATAAGATCCAACGTTCACTGTTTCTCCTCCTCTTCCATTATCACTGCATTGTTGATCATGCTGATCTTTGCCATCGTTTTTCTTGCCATCAATGACAAGCTTACTCTCAACTGTAAACCTTCCAACAGTCCGGCCGTTCGAAAAAGACCACCGCACGTGACCAAAAGATTTATACCTGCAACTTGTCCTCAACAACCAAGATACACAAGCATATGGTGATAATATATAATGTTAGCATATAAATTAGCATAACCCATTCACATACATAACAAATATGCCCATGGAAGAATAATTCAAATATTTGCAATATATCAATTGGATGAGAAAAGAGTATTTCTATTAAAATAATCAACAAAAGTACATAGGTGACCAACTTTTGTAATAGCACATATCGGAACCGAGAAACTAAGTACCTCTAGCTCATACATAGGAGTCAATGAGGTTCTCCATCACAAAGAAGGAAGAGCTTGAGGGTTGAACAAGGAGTTCATACTTTCAAGGACAAAGGGATGCAGACTCAATATAAAGTGAAAATTTTCCAATGTGTCTTTTCTCTCAAAGTTGAATTGTTCTCAAGGCTTGGATATATGGAAAGCCAAGGATCATGGATCTCGTGACATGGCATGGAAACCCGACATAATTTTTAATTTTGAGCAACAAACCCGATGTACGCAGGATGTAGTGGAGCAACCTACGTATACGCTTGTTGTATAACTGATAGGGTGCGTATATGTGGAAAAGTGTGCATTTTTAGATCTGGAATGAAAAAAAAGAACTTCAAGTCTACAAAGGGTAATGGAAGGCCATCCAAGAAAATTGCATGGAGTGAGGCAAAATTTGTTGTAATAGATGCCCCCTAATGTGTGAGGTCAGAGGACTATCTACGATGGCCAAAATAGATTATAATTCCCAGAAGTGGAGTATGAAGACTCATCTAGAAGTACTAGTTTCTCATAAGAATATTACAATTCATAATGACTTTGTACACAAGGTTGCCAATTTCAATTACACTGTAGATCCATGTGGAAATATATCAAATAGTTGTTCATGGCCATGAATAGGCAATACAAAGTGGACATCTGCCATAGGTTGTCATAGTCACGAACAAGACGCAGTGGAATCCAGTCTCAAAATCAATTGAAGATATATGTATACAATAGAGTACAATCTGATCTCCTATGATCACTAAAATCATATAAGTACTGGTCCAGTGAAAGACAACATCAGATGAGGAATGTTGTTATTGTCAGCTAGAGGTCTTCTACACTATCCGCCAAAAGTGCAATTCTACATCATGTGAATAGAGGAGTTGAGGTCGAATACAATGACACTTCGTTTGATTACTGGTCATTAAGGTATACCATTAACAAATGCAAGAAAACCCGCCGATAATAAAAGTAGGCATCAAGGCACCGAGTACATTCTACAAGTGTGAATAAGGGTGTTGAGTTCAAACACTTGAATAATTCATCGATCATGAGACATTGATGTATTCCCAACTATCTATGGCAGGAGAACATCCCATTGATGACTGCAAGCCTCTAGGTATTCATAGGACTCTAGGTCTCATTTCCAAAATAGATGAGATGGAGTCGATGGAAGGAGACCAGCTGAAAGGAGAGCATTAGGGAATCTCTCATCATATAGCACAAGGTACAAAGCAATATCTTGATGATTAAGAGGAGCTCAGACGAATAGGGTGTTCAGGAACCAACAACCATGTGCATCCCTCGCATGCACCGAATCCAAGTAGTGCATGAAAGAGACCCTCTAAATATAATTCAATAAGGAAAACTGCCGACAAAGGAGAGGAAACCACCAATAAGGATAATGGAATCTAAGACACTACATGAATCCCAATGTGTGACTAGATTTCTTATCGTTGAACACAAGGTAAACTGATGCAGGAGCATCGGTCCATGCAGCCAACCACGTCAGCACGCATGCATTCATATGCTAAAGGGAGGCGCAACCTCATTCACAATTTGAAATGAAGGTAATTGAATGTCTTAGGCTGGTGAGCCAGGAAATCCATGCCTTTGAGCAGGCGTTAGGTAGATCGGCTTTAATGCCAAGGTCGACTGAGATCTAGATCCATAAGCTGGATTAGACAACCATTGATTGTAATTAACTAGATTAGGTGAACCTGGAGGAATGAGCCCTCAAGTAAAAGAGATTTACAGATCTCATTTTGAGAGAGTGATGGTAGAGAAGAGCCGAGGAGAGCTCGAGGAACACCTTGTAAAGATACAGGCAATTTGCCATTTTAACATAATCAGAGAGTAGTTTTTCCTGCATTATTCTGTCTTATATGGATGTCTATGTGTGTTCCTTTTATATTGTGAATGTATGTTGTAGTTGTGCATTTGCAGGGTTTGTTTGATTTCAGGTTGAGGTCTTTGAGGCTTCACACCAGGAGGGTGTCACAGAACATTGAGCTTCTGATAGCCGTGCACAGAGGATGCACTTCTGAACTCTGAGGAGTCAGACAGAGACGTGCTGAGGCACAGGACTGGAATCAACAACTCAGGGAAAGACCTTTGAGGTTGCTAAACACCTCAAGAGGCAAGGTTGTGTGGCTGAGACACAGTTGCAGACAGAATCACTGAGGATTCTGTAGGAGCTCTGCCAAGTGGGCATTGAGCATACGCACGGGTTGCATTGGAGAAGAACTCTATTGAGAGTTGAAGGAAGACCAGAATCACTGAGGATTCTGAGAATCTCTGCCAAGAGGGCATTGAGCCGGTGCATAGAGGCACGGGATAAAGGAGACAGAACTACTGAATGTTCTATAGATAAGAGACTCCGCCAGAAGGGCGTCGAGAAAGTGTGCAGATGGCACAGGAAAAGAGAACTATTTGAGTTCTAAAAGTCAGAGGAAGAATCCACTGAGGGATTCTCGCAGGGTTACTGAATACCCAGAAGCACTCAGCAGAGGTTGTTGGAGTGTAGGATAGCTAGGAGGACATCCAGTTCATTCTCCATCTGTGGGAGAAGAGGAAGGAAGAAAAAATCCCCCAAGGGGTCTGAGTACTCGTAGAAGCTCAGGACATATAGCGATTTGCGCACGAGGACTTCACAGAGGCGCAGGAGTCAAAATAGTCCTTTGAGGATTCAAAGAAAGGAAATCTCAGGAGGGGTAGGCATTTTCATACGCATAGCAAAGCTCAGGTTCAAGGAGTTCACAGAGGAAAAACCAACAAAGGTGGAGGCCTTTAGAACCTTGGAAATTCTCCCAAGGCAGGACGAAAGCACAAGGAGGCTCTGGGGAGAGCACAACAGCCGTTGGATTGGCAGATAGAGAGATCTGGACCGTCGAAGAGTCTACATCCAGGAGGAGCTCAGGGGGAGCCTACAGCAGGAGGGGACCGATAGCCATCGAATCTCATAGAGAAATCCCGTCGGTTGTTGGATCGGGAGGAGTTGCGTAGATATTAGCTTCAGGAGGAGGAGCGCACAAGGAAGACTGATCTGGACCGTTAGATCTAGTGCAGGATCTCATCAGCCATCGGATCTACAGAAAGTGCATGGAGGATAAGCCTCGTGGATAGGAGGAGAGAAGTACCGACAACCATTGGGATATCGGCCATCGGGAAATCGGAGTTCTCGAGGTCGTGAGAACCAGGACAGCGTCAGTCGTGAAATCCCGACGAGATCTAGACCGTCCGTGGGTAGAGGACACGTGGCGTATATCAAGCGCCATCGGCATTGGGCGCATTGGGAAATCGACATTCCCATGGACAAAAGATCGGGTAAACCCACACTGGAAACCCCGACATAATCGGAGTCGTCCGTTCGAAGGACAGGTGGCAAAGGATCAAGCGTCGTCGGCATATCGGGACTCCCGAGATTAAGGGTTCGAGGCCTGTTGAACTCGGAGTTGTGAAAAGAGACCATAGCCGTGGATCTCAGATTGGACGTGTGTCAAAGATCCCGAAGAGTCGGGAATCGGAGAATCGGAGTTCTCAAGGTCAAGGAATTCAGGACA
This sequence comes from Picea sitchensis, assembly GCA_010110895.2. Classification (NCBI taxonomy): domain Eukaryota; kingdom Viridiplantae; phylum Streptophyta; class Pinopsida; order Pinales; family Pinaceae; genus Picea; species Picea sitchensis. The sequence continues at coordinate 15,599 of SNQJ01S0055253.1, forward strand.
TCACAAGTCTCGAAATCCCGATGTAATCGGGGCCGCCCGTTGGAGAAGGGACGTGTGGTAACCATCTAGCGCTATCGGGGAAAAGCCTGACTGGAAGACGTTATCAGGAATCAAGATATCGGAGATCCCGGGCACAAAGGTTTCGTGCACTTTGAAATCGCAAAATGTGATTTCTCGATATGGCATATAGCATGGGCCACACAGGAGTCCGTGGAGGATAGGTGGCAGATAGGTGGCAGGTCAAAGGCCGGGAGCCATCGGAAGACTAGCGCGTCGGGGATCGGCATATCGGGGAATCCGTGGACGCGGAAATGTTGCATTTCGAAACCGCGAACCCCGAAGCTCCGATGGGGAGTTTGACTGCGGTCACACGGGATGATGGTCATGTGGACTAGGGCTGAGCCTAGAGGGCTAGCCAAAATTAAAGCGCGTCGGCAATCGGAGGATCGGGGATCAAGAGGATGCGCGCGTGTTGACATCGAAAGTGTCGAAACTCCGATAGGAGTAGCCTCGAAAGGAGGTAAGGTCATGGTCGTGGAGGCGTGGTCGTATGCGACTGGAGCTAAGCTCAGGAGGGCTCGCACGTGAAGGGAGCTCATCACAAATCGGGGATCCGAGAGGACTGTGACTCTCGACAACGGGAACCACGAAACCCCGAACCCTGATAGTGATTCGGGGATAACCACGGTCAAGTGTTGAAGGTCGTGGAGGGTAAAGAAGGACCTATGGATTGGGTATTTGAGTAGAGATTCCACTCCGAAATCTAGAGAGCCTCTTTGGCTCAGAAGAAAGAGGATTTTGAGAACGATCCTGTGAGCAGGAGGTCAGGTGAATAGACCCTACGGGATATTGGGTTAGACCTCGTCTTCAGCAAGTGGTATTAGAGCGAGAAATCTGTTTGTATATTGCAGACAAAGGAGAGCTGGAAGAAGACAGAGTTACTGAGGACTCTGTGAGGACTTGTTTGCAGGTAGGCAGCAGTCCATAGACAGTCAGAGAGAGACTGTAGGATGATGAAACTGAGCACTCAGGATTGCAAGAGTGACAGTAGCAAATCTGTCAGGGAGACAGACAAAAACAACAGCATAGCTACTGAAGGCCATAAACATGCTGAAAGGAAGAGCTCAAAGCTGATGAGCGCAGCAGAAATGGATAAAGAGCTCGCTGACATAAAGCGAGAGATGGAGGAGCTCGAAATGAAGATGTGGCAGAATAAAAAGCTAAGATGGGTTAATGAATGGCCCATGAAGACGCCAAAGGTGAAATGGCCAGTCAGGGAGCTGATGGTCAAAGGACAGCGCAGACTGTTGAGAAAATGGTTGAGGTATGCTGAAAACCTCAAGGCCACAGAGGAAGAGATGATTGATCACTGTTGGCCAGAGACTGGAAGGGGTCTCGATGATTGGGATGATGAAAAAGATGAATTGGGACCATCTGAGCATCTCAAGGACTGCCAAGAGGGCAGAGAAATAGAAATTCCAGATTGCCAAGAGGGCAACAGATTGAGATCAGCTGAGGATCTCAAAGACTGTCATGAGGACAGCCAAGGAATTTCAATTTGCCAGTTGGGCAATGATTAGAGATTATCAGAGCGGGATCTCATAGACTGCCAAGAGGGTAGTGGAAGGTTTCCAAATTGCCAGATGGGCAAGGGAATAGAGATGAGATCGACTGAAGATCTCATGGACTGTCAGGAGGACAGTGAGGAAACTTTGCATTGCCAGGTGGGCAATGAAAGGAGACTAGATGAGGTTATCGAAGACTGCCAAGAGGGTAGTGGAGGCATCAAAGACTGCCAGGAGGGCAGCAGAAGCGTGTTGAACTGCCAGGTGGTCAGAGATGAGAAATCGAGACTGTCTGAAGGTCTCATGGACTCAGAAGAGAGTTCAATTCAGCAAGGAGTGTTGATGAAGATGGGATCGGTAGATCTCATGGTTTGCCAGGGAAGCAACAGAGACATCCCATATTGCCAGGTGGGCTGGGATGAGAAGATAAATTTGGATCAACCAGAGGAGCTGACAGAGCAGGTGAATTTGGATCAGCAGGTGCAGCTGACAAAGGAAGAAGGTCAAAATGATATTCTGATGATAGGGGGGATTGAGATATTCCTACCATTTTCCCAGGAGGAGGTAGAATTTAGTGTTGCAGATGTAGCAACAACAGAGGAACAGGCACAACTGATGATGACTGTCCAAGACGAATTGGTGCAGATGGTGCAGACTTTAGGAGTTGCCCAAGCAGATGAAGAAGAAAATGAGCATTCGGTGGGATGGCTCAATGATTTCAGCCAGCAAGCTGATAGGGCTGCGGCATTTGAGCTGACAACAAAAGAAACAGAAGGAGGAAACGAGCATTCCGAGAAATGGCTTGATATTTTCAGCGATGAAGCTGAAGAGACTGCAACGTGGGATTTTGCAGTAGAAGCAGAGGAAGAAGAAGCAGGCAACATTTGCTTTGCTGACATGTGGGATCAATTTGAAGCCCTAGAGGAAAGGATAAAAGTGCAGAGCATGCACATCCAACAGGTGAAGTTGGAAATGGATGAGGAAGGCGTGGGAGATCGTGATGATCTACCCAATGACCAAAAATTTTTTGCAGCTGAGGAGACTGCAGGAACTGGACCAACCAAGGGAGCAGCTAGATGAAGTGATCGAGGAGATCATGTAGCTGATGTGGAAGTCAGCAGAAACTGCCAGTGAGGAGAGGTTGAGTAGAAGAGCAGCAGTAGCAGCAGTGGCGCAGCGAAAGCAGCAATAGTAGGAGGTTGGAGTGGATGGACAACTCCACAGATTCGTTTGGGATCCAGGAGGATTTCCAACCCCTTACAGGGAAAGCTCATGAGCAAGAGCTCATGATTTTTGCAGCTGTGGAGTATGATGCAGGAGCATCGGTCCATGCAGCCAGCCAGCCACGTTAGCGCACATGCATTCATATGCTAAAGGGAGGCGCAGCCTCATTCAAAATTTGAAATGAAGGTAATTGAATGTCTTAGGCTGGTGAGCCAGGAAAGCTGTGCCTTTGAGCAGGCGTTAGGTAGATCGACTTTAATGCCAAGGTCGGCTGAGATCTAGATCCATACGCTAGATTAGACAGCCATTTATTGTAATTAACTAGAGTAGGTGAACCTGGAGGAATGAGCCCTCAGGTAAAAGAGATTTACAGATCTCATTTTGAGAGAGTGATGGTAGAGAAGAGATGAGGAGAGCTCGAGGAACACCTTGTAAAGATACAAGCAATTTTCCATTTTAACATAATCAGAGAGCAGTTTTTATTGCATTATTCTGTCTTATATGGATGTCTGTGTGTGTTCCTTTTATATTGTGAATGTATGATGTAGTTGTGCATTTGCAGGGTTTGTTTGATTTTAGGTTGAGGTCTTTGAGGCTTCACACCAGGAGGGTGTGAAAGAACGTTGAGCTTCTGATAGCCGTGCACAGAGGATGCACTTCTGAACTCTGAGGAGTCAGACAGAGACGTGCTGAGGCACAAGACTGGAATCAACAACTCAGGGAAAGACCTTTGTGGTTGCTAAACACCTCAAGAGGGAAGGCTGTGTGGCTGAGACACAGTTGTAGATAGAATCACTAAGGATTCTGTAGGAGCTCTGCCAAGTGGGCATTGAGCATACACACGGGTTGCGTTGGAGAAGAACTATGTTGAGAGTTGAAGGAAAACCAGAATCACTGAGGATTCTGAGAAGCTCTTCCAGGAGGGCATCGAGCCGGTGCATAGAGGCACAGGATAAAGGAGACAGAACTATTGAACGTTCTGTAGCAAAGAGACTCCGCCAGAAGGGCATCGAGAAAGTGTGAAGACGGAACAGGAAAAGAGAACTCTTTGAGTTCTGAAAGTCAGAGGAAGAATCCACTAAGGGATTCTCGCAGGGTTACTGAATACCCAGAAGCACTTAGTAGAGGTTGCTAGAGTGTAGGATAGCCAGGAGGACATCTAGTTCATTCTCCATCTGTGGGAGAAGAGGAAGGAAGACAAAATCCCCCAAGGGGTCTGAGTACTCGTAGAAGCTCAGGACAGATAGCGCTTTGTGTGCGAGGACTTCACAGAGGCGCAGGAGTCAAAAGAGTCCTTTGAGGATTCAAAGAAAGGAAATCTCAGGAGGGGTAGGTGTTTTCATATGCATAGCGAAGCTCAGGTTCAAGGAGTTCACAGAGGAAAAACCAGCAAAGGTGGAGGCCTTTAGAACCTTGGAAATTCTCCCAAGGCAAGACGAAAGCACAAGGAGGATCTGGAGAGAGCACAACAGCCGTTGGATTGGCAGATAGAGAGATCTAGACTGTCGAAGAGTCTACATCCAGGAGGAGCTCAAGGGGAGCCTACAGCAGGAGGGGACCGATAGCCATTGGATCTCATAGAGAAATCACGTCGGCTGTTGGATCGAGAGGAGTTGCCCAGAGATTAGCTTCAGGAGGAGGAGCGCACAGGGAAGACTGATCTGGACCATTAGATCTAGTGCAGGATCTTATCAGCCATCAGATATGCAGAAAGTGCACGGAGGATAAGCCCCGTGGATAGGAGGAGAGAAGTCCCGACAGCCATCGAGATATAGGCCATCGGGAAATCGAAGTTCTTGAGGTCGTGAGAACCGGGACAACGTTAGTCGCGAAATCCCGGTGAGATCTAGACCATCCATGGGCAGAGGACACATGGCGGAGATCAAGCGCCATTGGCATTGGGCGCATCGGGAAATTGACATTCCCGTGGACAAAAGATCAGGTAAACCCACACTGGAAACCCCGACATAATCGGAGCCGTCCGTTCGAAGGACAGGTGGCAAAGGATCAAGCGTCATCGGCATATCGGGAGTCCCGATATTAAGGGTTCAAGGCCTGTTGAACCCGGAGCTGCAAAAAGAGACCATAGCTATGGATCTCAGATTGGACGTGTGTCAAAGATCCCGAAGAGTCAGGAATCGGAGAATCAGAGTTCTCAAGGTCAAGAAATTCAGGACATCGCAAGTTCCGAAATCCCGATGTAATTGGGGCCGCCCGTTGGAGAAGGGACGCGTGGTAACCATCTAGCGCTATTGGGGAAAAGACCGATGGGAAGACGTTATCGGGAATCGGGATATCAGAGATCCCAGGCACAAAGGTTTCGTGCACTTTGAAATCGTGAAACGCAATTTCCCGATAAGGCATATAGCGTGGGCCACACAGGAGTCAGTGGAGGACAGGTGGCAGATAGGTGGCAAGTCAAAGGCCAGGAGCCATCGGAAGACTAGCGCATCGGGGATCGGCATATCGGGGAATCCATGGACGCGGAAACGTTGCATTTCGAAACCGCGAACCCCGAAGCTCCGATGGGGAGTTTGACTGCAGTCACACGGGATGATGGTCATGTGGACCAGGGCTGAGCCTAGAGGGCTAGCCAAAAGTAAAGCGCGTCGACAATCAGAGGATCGGGGATCCAGAGGATGCACGCACGTTGACATCGAAAGTGTTGAAACTCTGATAGGAGTAGCCTCGAAAGGAGGTAAGGTCACAGTCGCGGAGGCGTGGTTGTATGCGACTGGAGCTAAGCTCAGGAGGGCTCGCGCGTGAAGGGAGCTCATCACAAATCGGGGATCCAAGAGGACTGTGACTCTCGATAGCGGGAACCGTGAAACCCCGAACCCCGATAGTGATTCGGGGATAACCACGGTCAAGTGCTGAAGGCCGTGGAGGGTAAAGAAGGACCTATGGATCGAGTATTTGAGCAGAGATTCCACTCTGAAATCTAGAGAGCCGCTTTGTCTCAGAAGAAAGAGGATTTTGAGAATGATCCTGTGAGCAGGAGGTCAGGTGAATAGACCCTCTGGGGTGTCGGGTTAGACCTCGTCTGCAGCATAAACCCCCCAATCAGTGACCAATGAGGAAATGTCATCTTTTGGGTTCAAGGTTACCTACCCATAATGAAAGTAGGACCAGGGTACATGGTAGGACTACAACTTCATGTGACTTTGAGATACATTGAGGGTATGACTCAAATGTAAAGTCAAGAGTTCTGAGAAATGGCTGACACAGTCTTATAGACTTCATTTGAACAAGAGCATGAGACATATAGATAACTCAGGAAGCATAGACTTTATGATAAAACTTTGTGATGTAGGAGGCATCAACAAACTCTCCATAGGGACTTGAAGAATAACTAGTTGGAGGAGTAAACTCTGAGTAATGAGCTCAACTTCCTAAGGTCACGTTAAACCCAAACTTTGGATGAAAGTGGACTCAAAAGTTTGTGCTTTGTTCAAAGGAGACATGACTGTTTCTGATATGAGATAATATTCTTTTCCCTCCCATCTTTTTTTGGTTTTTTCATAGGCAAATAAATGTTATGATACAGGAGAGGAAACAAGTGTCATGAGTAAGCAACTAGTTCCAAGTAGTAGAACATACCTATGCTCAATGCAATGAAGTGCATGCAGGGCATGGACACTCAGGGGAATTTTTCCTCTAAGGGTACATAGTTTCAAGCTACAAAGGATATATAGAAGGCAATGCTTGGCTAGTGATGCAAATTGTTGAGATAAGAGGCTAATAACAAGAAAGCGAGAATCGGAAATAGGCTCAATAATGCAAACAGGATGATGGAATGTAATTACAACTTAACGCCAAAAATGTTATTTTTTGTAGATTTAGTCCCCTAGGCCCCAAAAGTATAAAATAATACCCAAGAGAACTCTTCTAGCCAATGGTGACTAGAGTATTCATTTTTTGTTAGTCTACTTGGTCCGGAAAAGGGTTAAACTTATACCAAATAGACATCCTTTCAAGGCCATTTAACGAGTGTGAAAGAAAAAAACTCACTCGACAATCTTTTAGTGTTTTCGGGAGTCGGAAAAGATCTTAACCAAGACTCGGGGGGAGTCCCATAGGTAACAGTCATAATGCTTGTGAGTAAGAAAATGGGGTTCGAATGCAAAGTCATATCGGGACTATAAGGAACTCTCGATCCTATGGAATAACTTATGCATGAGCACCAAATGACACAAAGATTCTGACTAGGGCACCCATTTTTGGTAAGCCTCTACCACTTACTAACGACACTTTTAGTAGCAGTGAGAAGGTTTTGTGTCACTAATAAATGGGTTCATACCTAAGGTGTATGGATCATGGTCATAGAATGATGCAAGAATGCAAAACGGAGTGAAAAGATATCATATATGTTAGTGAAATAATATACCTGTCGAAGGCATGAACAGGTGGTACGACGCTGGAAACCGCAAAAAATCATGGACAAAACCACCAAAAAACAAAGTCTATCCACTGCGCTATTACTCCAGAAGGTCAAAAAATAGCAAAGAACTATAGAAAGTGGGTAAAAAAATACTACTAATAGTAAAAATAGACCATTTTACCATACCATTTGAGTTTTTTCACCCACATAGTGCATTTTAGGCCTTTTTTCCCAGGTTCTTCAAGTGTCAATTGTAGGAGCTACGATCAATGGAATCAGAAACCATCTGGACCAAGTAAGTGCTCATCCCCTCTCCTTCAATTTCAATAGATTAAATTCTAGTTGTAGGCCCCATTTCTTGAGTATTAGAGGGTGTAACATGGAAACTAGGGTGTACATGGGTGACAAATCATCGGGTCATGTATATGACCCCATATACATGTCCAAAGTGAAGCATGCACATGTATATGCATCCCCATATATGATTGTTACCAAGTTATCCCACATACAAGTCCATGAACAAGATTTTAAAGGGTTTTAACTCAAAAAATGGTTTATCCTTTGCAAGATGGTTATTGAATGGAGGGAAAGAGAGAATGAGGATATAGATGCAGCAGTGGGAAGAGATGCAAGGGCCCAAAAATATTTAAAATGATCTGGCATTTATAAATTTTGGGCTCTCAAGGGAATGAGGGCTCAGGTGAGGTTGCTCCAGTTTCTAGTAAACTACTGGGATCTAGAGACAGAGTCCTTCAACCTTGATGTGAAACCATTGAGGATTGAAGTGGACAATATAAACTTTATCACATGATTGTCTCGTCAAGGCAAGGTGGTGAATCTCAAGGCCTGAGGGGCTGGGGGTGGTATGACTATGGAGGAGTACATTTCCACCCACTGTGTTGCAGGCACAGATAAAGTAGGGAGCCAACTCCCTATCAGGGTGATCGAGAACCTAAGCTTAAAGATCATATTTATTGTACTCACACGGATTTTTGGGTTAGCCTCGTTGCACCATGAATCAAGGACACTCATGTTCTATGCAGTGGAGTGTTTAAGACCCATTGTTTATGACTAGTGTACCTCACTGCGGGCTAATAGGAAGAGCCAGTTGACGCATTGCAAACAAAGGAGAATGGGAAATTTCGGATTTGCATCCATACTTTGTAGTTTTTTATTTGAGAGGGTTCCAAGTTTGAGCCCTAGAGTAGAGATTACTCCATATGGACTGCGCGATCTAGCCATGTCATGGTGGACCGACGTTATGAGGCAGCTAGGAGGTGGTAGGGTGCCAATCCCCTACAATGATGAGTTCTTCTTCTAGTGTCGCCAACAGGTCATAGCCATTGACGACTATCCTTATGGAGGCATCGACTACATAGGTGATCCTGACATGTCTTTTCCACTAGGTTCCTCTTATGGTGATATTGGTAAGAAATGTTTTTATATATTTCATTTTTTTTCAATAAAAATAAAAATAAAACACAAATATTTGTGTATGGTATCAAGTATTAACAATTGTTTTGTTATGCAGATGTAGGTCCGTGACAGCCAAAGGGATTCCCAAGACATCGACGGAGGGGTCGACGAGATGATATAGTGGGTGGGGATGTGGAGAGAGTGCTACAGAATTTGCAGAGGAACCTTTCTTGATTGATGCACAGTGTTCCTATGGTTCAAGTGGAGGATATGCCACAGGTGATGCAACGACAAGTGGTGGGTGTACCCCATGTGTGGGTGCAACTCTTTCGGCGTCTTGCAAATTCCCTAGTATGTTATCATGATACACATCTAGCGCCACAAGTGTAGATGTCATATTCATGTTATATATCAGCCATATATGTATTTTGAGGGTGTGAGCCCTATTTTGTACTACGACACCATATTTTTTTTTAACTCGAAAGGATGAAATATATAAAACAAAAAACAAAAAAAAAAATGGTCTTCGGCTTTAATTATATATGTTACAATGTGTAAATGTATGAATGTGTTTTATTTGCTTAGTTATGTGACAAATTCCAATCTAAAATATAATTAGCATGTGCATCAGATACATGATTATAACTTCTAGGGATGTTATAATACATAAGAAAATCATAGTATCATTCCAAAATCTGCACCCATAGGAATCGTCGTAGTAGAGTAGGATCTCACACATGGTAACTACCATTCAACTGACATAAGACTAACTGGGAGTCCAGGAGAACTTCTAAAGATTGAACACCATGTGAAATGGCATCGTGTAATAACTCTATAATGATGTTATACTCAGCCACATTATTTGTTGATGGCTCCAGACGAATGCCACCTGAAGACACCAATTGGCCCTCGGGTGAGTAAATTACCCAAGCAACGGAAGCCATGTTCCACGTATGACTACTAGCACCGTCTTTGAATCCTAAGTAAGTTGAAGACTACATAGAAATTTTCCAACCAAGGGAAAACTTGATAAGCAAGTTGATGACACAAAAGAAAAGATAAAGATATATATACACTAAGATACAATAGTATACAAAGGTCTCACCCAAGTTTGAGGGCTCAAGCATAATAAATTTTAAGGTAGAGCCTATTTATGGGCTCATCCAACATATTCCTTTCATAATCTTCTAATTCGTAGGCTCCTTTCTCTAAGACACGTCACACAATATAAGGATTGTGCCACATGGGGTTGAACTTGCCTTCCCCAACGATTCTTTGGCTTGGTCATAAAGGAGAACCAAGTCATCCTCATCGTACTATCGAGGACAGACAAACTTATCATACAGAATCTTAACACATCATTTATTCTCTTTGATAGCTGTAGAGGCATCTCAACGTTGCTCATCGATGCATTCCACGTGTATGAGGTGTTTTTCAAGATCAGATGTGTCGGGTAGGAGCTCAATTGCCTCCATTCAATCACATTCAATCAGAAGAATCGACTCCATGCTATGTACTAACTGAAAAGGAGAGAAACTAGTGGAAGTATTTACCATGGTTCAGTATGCCCAAAGTGCAGGGTAAAGCATCAGATGCCAGTAATATTTACTCTGGCTGACATTTTTTTGCAAGATGGTCTTAAGAGATTTATTCATTGCCTCTACTTCTCCATTTTCCTAGGGATAGTAAGGGGAAGAATGGTCATGCTTAAACCCCAGTTTTTATGCTAACTCTTTCATCATTTCATTTTGAAAGAGACTGCCATGATCAATGACAATCTCTCTTGGGATTTCAAACCAGGCTATAATTTGGTTGAATATGAAGAATGTTGCAGTCTTACCATCAGATTTAACGGTAGGAATGGTTGTTTCCCATTTAGTAAAGTAATCCACTACCATGATAATATGTCGGTGCCCCCCAGCTGAGGCTGGGTTTTATTCCATAAAATATACCCCCCACTTGGTGAAGGGACCAATGATGATGACTGGGTGTAGAGGGGCTAGGTGTGAGCGCATTTTCTGAGCGAACACCTGGCAAGGGTGAAACTTCTTGACCACTTCAACACAATATTTAAAAATTGATGGCCAAACATAATCGACTCGCAATATTTTTTGGGTTGTCGCAAGCCTAGATAAATGACCACCACATGCCCCAATATGAAATTCATTGAGAATATCCTCAGCTTCCTCGTGAGTCAAGAAACAATGTAAAATATTATCTACCCCTCGACGATATAGAGTGTCGTCGATAATAAGGTAATTTGTAGCCTGATGATGTATACGTCGTTGATCGTCTCTCGACAGATGTTCGAGTAGCTTCAAGGTTTGAAGATAGATCAAAATGTCTTCATACCATGGTTCTGAAGACAAGATAAGGAGAATATGTTCATTCATGAATGATTTGTTATGAAAAATGTCCTCATCCATTCGAGGGAAGTTTTATATCAACTCGGTAAACACTAGCGATTTCTTAGACTTCACCGAAGAGAAATCGAGATCAAAATCATGCAAAATAATGATCCACTTATTGTATTTTCCACCTATGATAAGATTGGTGAGGACGTATTGAAATGGATTGATATTTGAAACCATGGTAGTTTTTCAAAGTAAGATATAATGTTGTAATCTTTGAACCTCATGTACGGCGACCAAGGCCAACTTCTCTACGTGGGAGTATTTAAGTTTAGGACCAACTAGGTTTCTACTGAGATAATAGACAATGTTCTCATGGAGCTCATTGTTCTCTTGAACTATAACCATACCAACCGTCCCTTTGGACGTGACCATATAAATAAAATAGTCTCTATTGTAGTCTGGAGGCTTCAACAGAGGCATCGATACCAAGCATTTCTTAAGAGAATAGAAGGATTCTTGGGCTCTCTCATCCCATGTAAATGGAGTGTCCTTCTTCAAAAGATGCCTGAAACCTTTAGTTAAATTGGCATAGTTCACTATGAACCGACATAGGAAGTTAGCCTTCCCCTGTAAACCTTTAAGTTGTCTAATGTTGTGTGGGGGAGGCAATCAAAGTATTGCTCCAACCTTCATATGATCTACCATGATCCCATGCTCAGACACTATGAATCATAAAAGACGACCAGACCTAACACAGAAGATGCACTTGTGAGGGTTCAACCAAATGAAATAGTAATGACATCTCTCAAATACTAATCAAATGTGAGTGGAGTGATCTACTTTCTTGTGAGAGTGAGCAGTGAGATCATCTAAGTAAGCTTCAACAATATGCTTAATATCATGAAATGAAAAGGTCATGGAGCGTTGGAAGGTTGCTCTGACGTTTTTAAGGTCAAAAGGCTTTTTCCGATATGAAAAAGTAGCCCAAGGACAAATAAACATCATCTTATGTTGATCCTCGGGTTTGATATGAATTTTATTATACTCTGAAAATTCGTCCATAAAAGAAAAGGATTTTCTTCCCAAGCACTCATCAAGAATCTAGTCAATGAAAGGAGAAGGGAAGTTATCTTTTGGACAAGCCTTGTTCAGGTCTCTAAAATCCATACATACGTGGATGGTTCCTTGCTTTTTATTTACTGTAATGAGATTGGACACCCATTCAGTCAAGGGAACCGAGTAGACGAAGCCAACATTAAGTACCTTCTCTACCTCTGCCTTAATAGCAAGGGCCTTCCTAGGATTAACAACTCTAATACATTGTCGAATATGTTTAGAATCTAGATAGTTTTTAATCTCATGTTCGACAATGTTGGGGTCGATCCCTGGCATCTCTTCATATGACCAAGCAAAAACATCTCAGAATTCTTTGAAGATATCGGTGTAGATCTAAATTTCTTTAGGAGAACAATCTGCACCGACATACATGTTCTCAATTTTACCAGAGATACGAGAAATGTCAGTCGTGATGGTAGGAGAAATATTCACCATGTTTCCTTTAGCATAAATACCATGCGTATCTAACATAACCATAGTGTGACCGACCATCTCACTCAAGGTAGATATAAATTCATCTTGTTTGATCTTAACAAGATCTGGGGAAAAAAGGATTGATTATGCATATCGTTCCAAGTCCTATCAAGACCAGACATGGCCTCTAAGATGGCTTCATCCGAAGGTAAAGTACGGGCTCTAAAACATGATCCACCTCATTTTTCCATGAGGAGGAAGGATTTGAGTCAGTGGTAGTGTCAATAATAGCCTGATACTCAACCTCTGTTGCTGACAATGACATTGCCATCCCAATGTGCGATTGATCTTTGTATGCCATAGTCTGGGAAGGTGGGGTCCAAGGGTCAATGAAATATGAAGTACAAAAAGGAACAGACCTCATCGATGATGAAGAATCACTAGAAATGGCATAGATATGGTGAATTGGTGCCATGAAATGAAAGCTACCCATCAAAGAGGAATACATTCTGACACCAACATCCTTAGTTTCTTGCTCAGAATTATCAATCACAGGGACCGAAGATCCAACCGATGCACTATGACTAGCATGCACAAAGGACAAATGATCAATTGACACTATTTTCCCTTCATGAGGAAAACATAAAGTTCAAAAAAAATTCGACATGACAGTTGTCATGGCATAAGTCCAATTACGCCCTAGTAGTAAATTGTAGTCGAGAGGAGCATCAACCACCTCAACATCAACCTCCATAGTCTTTCCACCTAACTGGAATGGAAAATCGGGGAGGATTATGTGGGGTCGAAACAAATGCCCATTAAATGCGGTCAACATAGTCATATATTGAGATCGAGTCGTAGAGCCAATGGATTTCCAACAGGTTAGGAACATCACGCACGTTGCAACACCTTCATCAATTACAATATGTTTGATGGTAATTTTTGTGTACTCCACATGGATTTGAAAGGCCAAATGGTAAGTAAAGTGAGGCTTAACATCTGTGACGTAAAACTTGATAACCTTCGAGCCACACAAGTCTAGAGCTCCTAACACAGATAACAAGGAATTCCTCTGTGAAGGACACATATGGAGCACCTCCAAATTCGACATTGCACAAGGGGTTTTTCTCATATCTTCGACAATCAAATAGTTTTGGGTGAATCTCATATTAGGATTGTGAGAAGAGCACTTTAGTACTCCTTTCAGAATGCGAGGCGAAGGTTCCAGCTTTTCTATATGCAAGGGTGTTTTCGGGGGAGGTGGAGACTTTGGACCTATAACTGTCTATGAAGAACCGTAATCATGAGATCAAGTGGCTACATCTATATGAGACTTGAACATATTGATGCATAGATGGCCACCTTCATGTGTCGAGGGTTTTTTACTCCCACTCGGTGCATTTCTGGCATTGGAGGTCCCTGAGGCCATGTGTTGATTATGTGGAAACATATTTGTCAGCACAGCGGGTGGCTGCGATAAGAGCCTCAAGGATTCCTCGATTTTGTGGCATAGGTGGGTAAGGTGATAATATTTACAAAGTTTACAAGGAAACTTCACCTTCTTCTTTTCTTTCTTTCCCTCACCAACATTATTATTCGATCTATCATTTTTAGTGTCATCCTTGGATTTATTATTATTTTTCCCAACCTTATGATTATTACCTCATCCTCTATTTTTATTCCCTTCTGGTTGTTGGTTACCATTTGGGTTAGCCGATGACTGTATAAAATGCACATCTATCGACTAGGTGGGGGTGGAGGACGAAGTTGAAGCTTGTCCTACTACAGGTTGGCCTAGAGACAAATATTTCAACTGGTTATTCACCAAGACTATAGACTTAGAATTTCTAGATCCTATGATGCCATCAACATGAGGCTCGAGCTTTTTTCTAGGTTCATAGTTTGACCACAGTGCATTGGGAATAATTTCATAAAGAATCCCAGATTGAGCATATATGAGGTCCAATTGTTGGGCTTTGAAAATGGCTTCTTCCTCAGATGTTACTCCAGATGTACAGACATCCTTCGAAATATAAGGCAATAAGGACTTAAGGAACCATTACAATAGAAACTATGGAGGAATGTAGGCTTTAATCAACCTCTTCCATCTATGCCACTCTTGGATATGGTATGAGATATGTGTGGCTTTATCTTGGCGGAAGGCCAACAAAATTTCTATGCCGACATCGTAACGAACCAGAAACTGGAAGTGGTTGAGAAAGACCAGTAGCATTTGATTAAAAGTTCCATAAGTTTCCCCTGGTATCTCAATGTACCATTTTGCGACGACCCCCATGAGGGTGCGTTGAAATATCCTTAAATGAATAGAATCGTCATTCAGGAAGTTAAATGAGCACCATAGATGAAAAGTAGTGGCGTTATCACCCGAATCCTCACCATTCTTTCCTTCAAATTTTGGAATTTCTGAAGGAATCTTAATGTGGGGCCATGATGGATCGTGATGCACAGGTTCATTCATTAATTCCAACAAATCTGGCAAATTAAGCGTTGCCAGAAAAGGGAGTCGGGGTTGCGGCATTTGAGCCCATGCTCCCGGGAAATTTTGGGCCTGAGGGATTGTAGACGATCTAGGGTTTTGGTATATTCCATGGCCCTCTCCGATAGGATAATATCCTTCTCCAAACTGATTCATGAAATTTTGTATGGGCACCATACCCGTGGAAGCAACATGATGAGGGCCAGATCCCCCAGGAGAGGTAATCCTCCATAAAGGTTGTGTGTTGTCCAACCCTTATCTGACTCAAGGTACCTGCAAAATAACCCCTGAAATTAACCTATGTGGCTACCTATGTCAAGCAACTAGAGTCACTAAAATATAACCAATGCGCAAGCGAACAGTCGCAAGTCCAGTCCACCATATGGGCAGGGTAACAAAGCCCAAAATCTAGAAAGCACCGCCTCTCATAGAGGTAAAGGTATTAGTGAGACCCCCAAATACGAATAAAACCTCAGAAATATCTCTGACGTTAGGAAGGTATTAGAGGGCTATCTATGCAACCAACTTCGTGCAACCTTGTGCTTAACTCTGGTGTGAGTGGAGCCTCCTGACATCATTGATTACATAATGGTTTTCACCACTCCCTAGTCAAACACATATGTTTAGTTTAATAGCCTTGGAGAAGATTACTCACAAAATCCTATTCCAAGGCTCTATGTCCTATACTTGTTAGTGCACCCTGAAAATAAAATAATTTCTAATCAATTTTAATTAATCAATGTTAATTTTAATGGCTTCTTCTTACTCAAGAGGTACAGTCGTGAAACTGATGGTATCACAACTCAACATATAAAAGGAAGAAAATATAAAAACACTTCTAAGTACTATTCTTGAATTTCAAAGAGATGATATGCTTCTAAATGCAATCTTTCCAATGCACTCTCTACAATTTTAATGAAATGCAATCTCTCCACATGTGTCAAAATCAATGCAAAGTAATCAAAAGTGAAAATTCCATAATGAAAATAAGAAAATATTTTTGTATTTTCAATATAAAGAAAATAAAATGAAAGGACTGAATAACAACTTCACAGGAAGACCCTACTACAAGAAAAAAGAGACAATCCAAGCAGGATACCAAGAAGAAAACACTCAAACCAATGTGCAAGGACAACCAATGAAAAATATGATAAGAAAGAAATCCGCCCAAAAATTAAACAATAAAAAGGATTCCTATCACTTTATAGACACTTAACAGTTAGAACAGGAACCTGAGAAGACTCAACAACCAACAAAACTCACCCAACAAACACCAACCTCAACCAACAAGACTAAAGAGATTATGTACGCGACTTTTTGAGCAACAATCGCGTATATACGCTCCCTAAAGGAAGACATCTCACGTATATACGCATATGTCAAGGGAAAATTTTTTTATACCAAGAAAAACAATGCTAGGACAAGGGTTAAGCCAAGAAACTCAGATGCAAGGTAAAAAATAGGCTACCAAGCAACATACGACAAGGAAACTCAGGCTAACAGAGATAAAATCGAGAAAAACACTCCAAACCCTAAAAAAGGATATCACTCCGTAGTATGGTCGCCTATTCTGTTACGAGGAAAATCTATCTATGGCTAGGGGTAAACCACAACAGACAGAATGACATGCAAAAATCAACTTTAATCCCAATTATGCTATATAAATGAAATGCCAACAAGACAAGGCTAAGATCTTACCTCGTCCGGACGTTCGAAGAAGACCACCGTTGAGCACGTGGCCCAAAGCTTTATACCTACAACTTTTCCTCAACAACTAAGATACATAAGCATATGGTGATAATATATAATGTTAGCATATAAATTATCTTAATCCATTAACATACATGACAAATACGCCCATGGAATAATAATTCAAATATTTGCAAGATATCAATTGGACGAGAAAAGAGTATTTCTATTAAAATAATCAGCAGAACTACATAGGGGACAAACTTCTGTAACGACACATATTGAAACCGATAAACTAAGTCCCTCCATTTGGGCCTCCACCACTTCAATCCTCCACCAAAGGCAAGCTCATATATAGGAGTCAATGAGGTTCTCAATCAAAAAGAAGGAAGAGCTTGGGGGTTGAACAAGGAGTTCAAACTTTCAAGGACAAAGGGATGCAGACTCAATATGAAGTGAAATTTTCCCAGAGTGTCTTTGCTCTCAAAGTTGAATTGTTCTCAAGGCTTGGATATGGATCATTTTATATCCTTCAAATGGAACTGAAGGGCCGATTCAGATCGTTTCCAGTATATGGAAGGCCAATGATCATGGATCTCGTGACATGGCATGGAAACCCGACATAATTTTTAATTTTGAGCACCAAACCCGATGTACACATGTTGTAATGGAGCAACCTGCATATATGCTTGTTGTATAATTGATAGGGCATGTATATGTGAAAAAGTGTGCATTTCTAGCTGTGGAATGAACAAAAAGGAACTTCAAGTCTACAGAGGGTAATGGAAGGCCATCCAAGCAAGTTGCATGGAGTGAGGAAAATTTTTTTGTAACAAAAATTCATGGAATGACAACCACTACAGCAGCTAGAAACTATGACCTTCTTCAGGCATTGAGAGCAGACATAATGGTGATAGAAGAGGCTGTGGAGGTTTTAGAAGCCCTTGTTTTTCCATGCATTGCCTCCTTCATAGAGGGATCGAGCATGTTACCCTAAAATGATAAAGAAGAATGAGGCCTTCAATTTCAATATTAATATCTGATATCTATCCTTCCTTATAGGACCATTTTAGCATGATCGAGTATGAAAACATCAAAGGAATTCTAGAAAATATGTGTTTTTCTTAGATCATGAATCCATGGAATCCCAAGCAAGGGAAAGTGATTCCAACAACAAAGCTAACACTAAGGAAGCGTGACTTGTTGTGGAACTTTGTGTTTATCCTCTTAAACAAGGATATAAGAACATCGACATTACAATTCTGACAATGTATAAAGGTGAGATGAGTGAAATTCAAAGAGACCCAAATGACCATCTTCCTTATAGGTGTAATCAAAATGAGAAAAAAGATGCCCCTCGAGTTTCTTTTGTGGATAACTATCAACGAGAAGAATGCAATATTATCATATTATCTTCAGTTGCGAGCAATAAAATGTTGGGAATCAGAGGGTCAAGAGGAAATATTGGGTTTCTCAAGGTGTCAAATAGGGTTTGTGTGGCATTGTCGAGGGAAAAGATGGGGCTCTACATGAACTTTAAACCCCTTTAAGTCGTGAAATTTAATCCCTTGAGCATTAAATGAATCTATGTTACTTTGGAATATAGATAAAGATTTATATACCTTGAACCCCTTTGCATGGGTGGAGCTAGGGATCTTCGTAAGAATGGAAAAGATGACATGGACAAAGTCAACGAACAACTTATGAATTTCATGAGTGTCTTTGGAAGGAGAAAAATCCAACAATTGTTTTGCCATCAAGTCGAGAACCATATGAAGCTCAACATGTTAAAAGGACTTTAGGAGCTCAATCAATCTCAACTCTAGTCTAGTCTACTATTGCATGTGCAACCTCATCCTGCAAAACAATTTCTTTCAATTCTACCGATCTATCCATAGTGTACCAAAAGAAAGTTTGCATCTCATCAGTGGAATCAACTCTGTTCCTCTCAAGCCTTAGCATGTTCACAATTAATCCATGGAACTTCATGTGGAGTTTTCCACGCACTATGAAAAAGACGTAGTTTCCTACCAAATTCATGAGTCATGAATTTGGGAATTTGGATTGAAAGAGACTCTCGTCTTTTTGCATCACAGACTTGTTTTGTTATGTAGGGATGATAAATTATGTGTATAATGTGAAATGTTAAATTTTGTATTCGGAAAAATCTGAACATAACAATTATTCTATGATTATTTTTGTGTACTTTTTTGTATAAATGAAAGAAATGTGAGATTTAATGGTTCCACTTATGATAATTTTTTACATTAAAAAGAGAACAATCCACTTATCTCAAGCAATCAATGTGGTGTTGCATGTAGACATGGGGCACTCTGCATGCAACGGTTCGCCATGCCTGCTGGACTTACCTAGAGTTATCCCCCTAGTGTTGCATGTAGACATGTGGGGAAAATAATTTAATGATCTACCATCCCATTACTCAAAACCAAGTTTTCATCCCTTTACATGTAAGTGTTGGGTTAGTAGCTGAGTTTTCATTGTTTTACCTACATATTTTGATTCAAGCCCATTGTTGTATGTCAACATAGTAACTGAAACTTCTCCATAAAACCCTGACAATTCAAATCCATGTAGAACAGTAAGATCCATGTGGTGAACGACTCGCTGAAAATCCTTGTGGTGAACGACTAGATGAAACGAAAGAACAAGCATCAGAAAGGTATTTTGGTTGTTTTTGAGATGGAGAATTCCCCCTTCAATCATTAATACATAATCGATAACAACGAAATTTGATGCCATTTCGGCCACAACCAACGATGGAACTAGGGTTTGGAGTGTCGAGTCAAGCTTGATCAAGGTTGATGTAGTTAGCAAAGGATCGTTGCTATGTGGGAGTCAATAATTCAGAGATTGGGGAGTTCCAATTCCATTGGCCCTGCAATAACATTTGTCTGCCAAAATCATCCACAAATAGAGGCAAGGATCTCTGAAGTTGAATAATTTAGACAAGTAGAGGACAGAGGTTGTAGCATTGCGAATATCAATTAAAATGCATCCATATTTTCCCAAGGAGCCTACTCTACTTCTATTTTCCAAGGAACGCTCATGAACTTGAGGATCTCTTTATAAAGTTTCGTTAAAGTGCCATAAGTCTATCTTTCATGCTACCCTTCTTGGCACATAGGTTGTCTTTCGCTGGTTTGGAATGAATTTTACTGCAGGAGCTGCTCAGAGAGGACCACATTGATTCCTTCGTGCATTAATGCAGATTATATTCAATATCACTCTGCAAATATAAGATCGACAAGTAAGAAATTCTGAAACATATGAATATTTTGGACATAATTGTTGTTTAAAGCTTCTTTCATATTGTGTACACATGAGAGAAGGTAGCATTTGTTGTGTCATTGTGAAGTCTCACAGGTTTTTGTTGTGATATGTGCTAATAAGGTACACTATGAGTTTCGTATAGGGAAAACTTACCATGGGTATCTACAGCCTCGCGTTACCATACCAGATTGCAAGTCACTTGCAGATTTGACAAAATCCAGAGCTGAAGAAGTTGTCGGCAAGCTCCTCTCAAGGAACAATGACATCTCCACAAAGGCAGGTCTCGCTCCTTTTGTTGTCCGACTGAGTGCTTTCTCCTCTCTATTTTCTTTGGATTTGGATCTGTATCTTCTAATGTTAGCAAGCAGTTTGGTATAATATTCATGTTCTTGTTTTGGTTTCATTTCCCTTTAGGTTATAGTAATAAGATTTCTACAAGGAGAATCTTTTGAGGTGGTGAGGAGAGAGGCGATGCATAGAGCATCGATTGCATAATCGCTCGCACAAAGAATCTTTGTAGTGTAGTATTGAAGTACCACCTTTACATTGTCCACTCCTTAATTATGTGTTTTTAAATTTTTTAAAAATTATAACTAAAAAAAGTGGACACATACCAAGGAAATAAAATAAAATCAACATAATTTCAGCCAATGATAAATTGAAATCACAAATTTAGAACATTAAAAAAATAAAATTGTTTTTTATCAACAAATTTGAATAATAAAAACTAATAATTAATCAAAAAAACATTGATTAATAAGCAGTAAACGATAATTTACCACTACGCGAAAGCTATAGTCTCTAACCAAATGTAAAGACTAATAAAACAAACATCCAACAAAAAGACAAATGCCATAATACATCTTATTAAATAAAACAAACATCCATCAAAGGGACAATTGTCATAGTATATCGACTATTATGTTAGTATTAAACATTAAATCAATGCAACCATTATCAACCCATTAATCATATTGGTTGAAAAATTTAAAAAAAAAAATTGAAATGGAACATTACAATATTGAAAACCCATTAATCATATTGGTTGAAAAACTTGAAAAAAAAATTGAAATGCAACCATTATCAACCCATTAATCATATTGGTTGAAAAATTAAAAAAAAAAATTGAAATGGAACATTACAATATTGAAAACCCATTAATCATATTGGTTGAAAAACTTGAAAAAAAAATTGAAATGGAACATTACAATATTGAAAATAAAGTTTTTTAAAATTATAAGCGTTCTCTATTCCACCACTTTTTTTCAGTAGAAAAATTTATCGATTATATTTATGAAATATAATTTGTTTTACATCCCAGGGAGAAACAAGTGTTCTTATAGCAACAATGGGTCCTTATGTTTGTCTATGATCCGGGCCTCGAAGAAGTGGCCGGAAACAGAGTCAGTGTACATAAATCAAGACAAGTTACAAGGCTGAAAAGAGCTGACAATCCTTGCTCAAGTAGAGGACAGAAAAAACAAAAAACTCTGATACAAATAAAGATAAACTAGATGTTATTGGGAGAGATCCAAAAAAATAGAAAAGACTAAAAGATGTCTATGAAGAAAGAAGGTCCCTCGTGGTTATCAAGCCATTGATTGTAGGAAAGTAAGCCAGCTTGTTTATGAAGGGCGATCTTGGAGAGGGCATCATCTTGTTTGTTGTTTTTTTTTGGGGTATGAAGATAAGTGATGTGTCTGAACTTTTGATGAAGCCCCTGAGTTCTGTCCATCCAACCAAGAAGAGAGGAAACTTGAATATTACTTATGTAGTTTAATCAATCTATAATTATTTTAGAGTCCCCAAAAATTTGTAGGTAAGGAAATTCAGCCTAGATGTCATGAAAAGGTATGTCCAGGCCCCCAACAATTTCACCTTTGTGTTGAAAATGGATCCACAGTTGAGAGTCCAACAACAGTAAGAGATATTTCATAAATGAAGGTGTCCCCCGGCCCCACAGTTGAGCCCGTCGAACTGATCAAGTCTGTCAAACCACGCGGTAGGAAGAATTTCAGAGAGGTTAATCTTTTGAGGGAACTTAGGTAGATGTGTTCTCTGGTGAAAGGCAGACCAACACACAAAATATCCAAGAGATATGTAGACCACTGAAGAGATGGAGGAAGTCGAATTTGAAACAATTGCATTGTTCCTTTCCAGCCACACGAACCAGCAAATGAATGGAGGCAGCGTGAGGTGTGATCGTTTGGTCGATGTTCCACGATTTGAAGCAGTCTAGGAGAGATGGCCCTGACCAGGTCGGAAAAAAGTGAAGGGATTCAGAGATGCGGGCCTAGATGCAACTATTAAATGAGCAGTCAATAAAAATGTGAAATGTTGTTTTCTCTTCTCTGCAGCAAAGATGGCAGATGTTGGGGTTGATCTGCCCTTTCTTTCGAAGGATATCCCAGGTGTTTATTTTGAAATCAATGGCGATCCAGATGAAGAGTTTTATCTTCATCGGAATATGCCATTTCCATAATTTTTTTCTCCAGTGATCGGATGGGAGCAACCATTTTATGTTTGTGGTGGTTGTATAGAATTTTGTGACTGATGGGCGACCAGAGGCATCTCCTCTGATCCAAAGGAGTGTGTCCTCCCTTTCAAAGATCTTTATACCCGCAGTTGTAAGAGAACTTGTATAATTATCCCATTCAATAGCGAGAGTAGCTTGTAGTCTGAGGTCCTCACTGGAGCGCCGACAGCTGGAGAAAGAAACAAAGTCGCTCAGAAATTTTGCTTGGAAGAGGAAGTAGACCTGAGAGGAGTGTAGGCGATCTAGCAGCTGAGCCGAAAGTGTATAGGAGGCTCCCATGCCTAGGATATGATCTTGACCAACTTGAATCATTGAGAACATGGGATTTGTATTGTCTTCATGTTTTCACTTAGGAGAAATTCAAAAGAACCGTGGCAAGCTTCTATGGCATGCATACAAATAACCAAGCAAACATCAACTCCTTCACCCAATGACCTCAATGAATCAATGATTATTTGAATATTTACATGTAGTAATATACAATGTTGACTATAAAGTGTTCCATTTGAGTCATGGGTCATTATTTTTAAATATTGAATATTGTAAATTCATTTGAATCATGGGTCATTATTTTAAAATATTGAATATTGTAAATTTATTATAGTAAGTTTGTATAGAAAGAGTTTAAATAATTAGTTGAATTGGTTAAATCATTTGCTTAAGATATGTTGTTGATAAAAAG
>SNQJ01S0055253.1:44483-69289 GCA_010110895.2 Picea sitchensis
CAATGAAGGATTTGGGTGCTGCAAAGAAAATCCATGGTATGAGAATAACAAGAGACAAGAAAAATCGCAAATTGACATTGTCTCAGGGTGAGTACATAGAGAAGGTGTTGGAGAGGTTTAGAATGCAGAATGAAAAACTAGTTTGTACACCTTTGGCCAACCATTTAAAATTAACTAAGGAAATGTGTCCCAAGATAGAGGAGGAGATAAAATACATGTCTAGGGTCCCTTATTCATCAACAATTGGTAGCTTTATGTATGCGATGGTTTCAAGACTAGATATTGCACATGCAGTGGGAGTTGTGAGCATGTATATGGACAATCCAGGTAAAGAACATTAGGAGGCAATAAAGTGGATTCTCAAGTATTTGAGAGGTACTCCTACTCATGCATTATGTTTTGGAGGTTCATACATTGTTCTACAGGGATATGTTGATTCATATATGGTAGGTTATAAAGATAGCAGGAGGAGCACCACAAGGTATGTATTTACTATAGGTGAAACAACAATAAGTTGGATTTCAAAACTACAAAAGGTTGTTGAAATTTCAACAATAAAAGCAGAGTATGTTGTTGATACAGAGGCTAGTAAATAAATTATTTGGTTAGAGAGGTTTATGTAGGAATTGGGAAAGAAGCAGGAGAATAGTAGGTTGTATTGTGACAATGAGAGTTCCATTCATCTTGAAAATAACTCATCCTTCCATTCAAAGAATAAACATATACAACTTAGGTACCATTTCATATGATCCATCTTGGAAGATGGACATTTGAAGTTGGAAAATATACATACTAGCTAAAATCTTGTAGACATGTTAACAAAGGGAGTAACTAGGGATAAACTAATTCCCTGCTCAGTTTCAGTTGGTCTTCAAACATGAAGGTGATGATGACAAATTTTCTAGGTCCAAGGTGGAGTATAGTCCAACAAGTACAAAAATAGTGGAGTTGTTGTGATCAGTCTCCAAGTGGGAGATTGTTGGTTGTGGAACTTGATTATCTTCTTGATTCAGAGGTTTGTTTTAGTCGTGCTTGGACTCCATTCCCTAAAGTGGGGGTGTGGGGGGGATCTCCCCCCCCCCTCCCCCACAACTGTCGCCAAGGGGGTCTAGAGGGGGTGGCGACAATTTTTGTAGCACCCCCTTGGTGGGGGATTCGGGGGCAGTGCCCCCGAAGTGAAATTTTAGGAAACATTGCCTTGTAAAAAATTGTAATTTCATAGTCAATCTGGACCGTTCATTATAAGTTTGCAGATCTGACGGTAGAAGTTATTTTAAGGTTTTTTCCCTAGAAGGAAACCCTCTTTTATGAGGGAATTTTATTGTGGATGGGTATTATGGTGAATATTGTATTATGAGGGATGAGACTATGATAGAAAGAAGATGAAGTTACAACAGGTGTGTTGTAGGTTGTATCCCTTCATTTTGATGGATAATAAAAAGGAAGGACATGGAATTTTCTCTAGTGGACATAGCCCACACTGGGTGAACCACGTATATCTGTGTCTCTATTGTATTGTGTATTTTCTGTGTTTTATTTCCACATTTACTTTATTTTATTGTTCCATGATCCTGTTTTTCTAATAGGGATGTCCCGCATGAGTGTCATTGTGAAAGGGGAGAAAATTAATGGGACAAATCATGTGGGGGAGAATGCTACTGGGTGTGAGTACCAGAAATGAAAAAATAGAGGTGACGGTACTACAGAGAGGGGTGAATAAGATACAACGGTAAATGTCCGAGGGTGTAGCTGGTAAATGCAATTATGCTTGGCAGGTGGAATGAAATGCCAGTTAGGGACATATACCTGAAAGGACCATAGAAGGGCCACTGTAGGAGTGACCATGAAGGAGTACCTACAAAGACAAAACCGAATACCCAACATGAAATATATCCAAAAATAAAACATACTGAGAAGTACTTGATAATTGAAATGTGTAGGTGATGTGTACCTATGCCTAGGGCGCGATAAGGGGTCTCTGGGGCTCGAGAGTGAAATGATGAAACCTTGGTATCATTGTGAAGATCATTAGATACGAGAAATGGAGCTCGTATGCTCCATAATGAAAGTGAGGAATTTTGGAAAAAGGTCGTATATATGGGCGTGGGGCCCACATAACCACCTCATTTGTACGTGTTGTTGTGGAGGTCTAAGAGTTTTCTGTGAGCAAATTTTTGAGTCGTGGGAGAGTAGACGAGTTCGGATTCGGGTGGCGAGAGATCTAGGTAATCTGTCAAAACCTCATGCATAGTTTATGTGTGTTTTTTGGGGGGTATGGGTCCGCACGGAGGGTCGTACGATCATTTGTATGGGTGAGTAGGTACGACCGTGCGAGAGACCATGGGATATCCACTCACATATGTGTGGATGTAATTGATAGAGCCGTGCAAAGTGCATGACTGTATCAAATTTACCCATGGATATGTGGACAGAGTTACCAGGTTCAGCCGTGCAACCGAACTTAGGTTATGCACGCAACTGTTGGGGTAACAACTGCTCAAATGTGTGGGACTGTATAAATGATAGCCACACGCATCAACGTGCGTGTTTGGCTAACAATCATGTGGTTGATGCATGAATGTGGCATAAAAAATCATGTGTGTGTGCGCAACTGTGGTGAGGATAGTCGCGCAGGGTGTGCACAACTATTGAAAGAACAATCGAGCTGATGTGCGCGGTTTTTAAGGGAACAGTCGCACGGGGAAAAAAGGGTAATTTTGTGTTACTTGATAGGAATATTTATTGATGATAAGATAACACAATGCGTGTTGACTGGATGCATGTTTTCGAGTAGTGAGAAAGAGAGGATGCTAGTGTAGTGGCGGGAGAGAGACTGGGATTCTATTAGGAGGGAGGTGGGGACAGATGCGTAAATCCAGCGACATCTGGCCCAAGATGTTTTACTGTGTTTTTTCGAATGTTCATTAATTTGCACTCAGGAGCCTTTGCTGGACTTCATAGTGTGGACGTGGCAGTCAGATCATCAGTGTTCCACAGTGCGGGGATGAGAACTGTGTATTACCATAGATATTGATATTTATTTTATTACGGGGCTCTCATTTTGGGTGGAAGCTTTGGCAACACAGTCAAGGATGCTAGCCATGGTGACGGTGGGAGAATTGACCAGTCGGTACTATTCCAGGACGGAGGTGATGAGTGGTGGCTCTATCAGCATCAACTCTATTGACTCCTTAGAGCTATAGTTTTTCTGTGCAATGGTGGTCTAGGTGTATGGGTCACTTGGTACCTAGCACATCTCAGGCACTCACATGGTCATCGTCGAGCATGCCATGAATGTTTGAATGTTTTCTTGGGCCTGAGTGATGCATGCCTGCATGGTGGCATAGTTAGACCATTGTGTAGTGGCGAGAGGCAGGGATTTTACCTTTGGATTTGTGCTGTGTGATTTCATGTTTGAGAAGGTAGTACGGTTATTACCTGAGGCTATTTTGGGTCGATGATGTGGGATCCAAGATTGATGAGATGGGTAGAGTTGTTGCCCCGTCATTTTGTATAGATTGAGGTTTTGAGAGGGCCTAGCCATGGAGCTAAGACATATGTATATGTACTTATTTTTGCATCAAACACACATTTTTTGGACATGATCGACCTATATATATGAGTAGACCTTTTGGGATATGTGTTTATATATTTGATGTGTTTTTATGATATTCTATGTATTCTTGTTTTATCTGATGATGGATGAATGTAATATGTATGTTAATGTGATAAATGCCAATCTAGTACATGATTTTAATGTGATAAATGCCAATCTAGTACTTGATTAGCCATGTTATCTTCCATCCGTTATGGTTCTAGAAATATCAAGAACGGATTGAACTCAAAATTTTGTAACATAAGTTTGACTTGTAGGTACTTGTGTAAAGACATGGATCACATGCACGATAATAATACATTGTTAAGGGTGGTGGACGGCGATGGGAATCTAAGAGTGACATTGAGGACGCATCAATGCATGCATCACCGAGGATGTTCAATGAAGACTACATATTCCTTGGTTATTGCGGCGGTCCAAGGCATATACCGGAATGGAGCAACACATGGTTGGGCGTGTAAATGGCCCATGCTACTGAGGTGCAATTTTTGGTCCAACGACTGGCTTCGTCCGCATACCCACTGTGATAGGTGTACGAAGGATTCATCTATCGAAAACAAGGACACAGGATTAGACTTGCAGCGAGCGCAGAGAGATATATCCAAAAAAAGGATAAAAACAACTAGGAAAGCAAGAAAAACCTAAGGTAAAATGGTTACGGTCAGTAGTAGAACTTCTTCAAGTATAACCCGTTGACTGGGTCCCTGAAAGTAGCTCCTTCAGGGTGGCCCAATATGTAGGCTCCCTTAGTAAGGAAATGATGGATGATATAGGGTCCCCGCCATATAGACTCAAATTTTATGTGGCCGAGGGTATCGCGAGAGATATCGTAGGTTAGCACAAGGTCGCTTTCGATAAATGACCAAAGGTTGACTTGGCGGTCGAAAGTGGATTTGGTCTACTTTTTAGCTACTTTTTTATTCTATAATGAGGCCCATCGATATTCATCGAGGGACTCAAGAAATAATAATCGTTGCTCAAGGGACAGTGTGTTGGGAAAGAGATCAATTACAATGCGCAATGTCAGCAATTTACACTCGATGGGGAGTACATAATCGATGCCATGGACTAAATGGAAGGGGGTGAAACTAGTGGTTTTTTTTATAGTTCTCTGATATGCCCATAGGGCGAAGAAAAGCATGTGGTGCCAGTTGGTCTTATTTTTGTCGACTGTGCACTAGAGCATGGTTTTTAAGACTTTGTTGACGAATTCGACTTGGACATTAGATTGCAAGTAATATGGTGAGGCAAATTCATGGGTGAAGCCTAGTTTGGTGGAGAGCTATGAAAATAATTCATTTTTAAAGTGTTTACTGTGGTCATAGACTAACTGCAAAAGAACACCAAAGCGAGAAATGACATGGTTAAAGAAGAAGCGTGTCGATGTTTTGGATGTATTGTTGAATGTGGGCATATCTTCGACCCATTTCATTAAGTATTCCATGAATACTACGATGTACTTGTGTCCATTATTGGATGGAGGATTACATGTCATGAAATCAATGCCCCATTTACAAAAGGGGCCCGTTGTGATGAATGGGTGTAGGGGGGTAGGAGGTGCTCGAGCCTTATGGGCATATAACCGACATTTGTTGCACCTTTTAACGGCGTGGACATAGTCATGAAACAAGGTAGGCCAAAAGTAACATGGCCATATGATTTTTTGGGATGTAGACATGCCTGATAGGTGACCTCTGCATGCGCCATTGTGTCAATCATTGGGGACTTTTTCTGCTTCCTCAAGGGTGAGACATCGTCGAAGGATGATATAAACACCTCTACAATAAATGACATCTCCTATAAGGAGGTAATGCGAGGCTTGATGTCGAATGCGACGACGATTGTCCCGAGACAAGTGCGGGCCAAATTTTTGAGTGTAGAGGTAGACCAAAATATTGTTGTACCAGGGGTCCATGGATGATTTGAGGAATAAATTCTCATCTGGGAAACCCTCATTGATCGAGGGGTCCAAGGATTTGGATGGAAAGTCGACGAGAAGCTCAACAAGAAAATGGGATTTCTTACTCTTGGGGGTGCTGAATTCTAGGTTGTATTCTTGAAGAATAACGATCCAACAAGCGAATTTTCCATTGGTATGGTGACAACTTAAGAGGTAGTGCATGGGGTTGGAATATTCCAAAAATTTGGTGGTGCGGAGAAAGATATAGTGGCACAACTTTTGGATAGCGAGGAAAATAGTGAGTGTGAGCTTCTCCTCATGGTTGTACTTGAGTGGTGTCCCTGAGAGGTTTTTGCTGATATAATATATGACATGCTCGCGTTGGTCATCATCAACCTAAACGAGGATGTCGACGACGGAAACATTGGAGGCCGATAAGTAGAGTATGTAATCCCTATCATAGTTTGGGGCACTGACTAAAGGGGATTTGATGAGTTCCTCTTTGAGTGAATCAAAGGTGGCTTGGGCATGGTGGTCCCAGTGAAATGAAATGTCACATTGAAGCAATCACAAGAAGCCATGGTCTCAAATGGCATAGTCAGGTATGAAACACTTCAAGAAATTAGCTTTGCGTTGGAGGCTCTGTAATTGGAATAAATTCTTAGGAGGAGGAATTTCATTGATGGCCTAGACTTTGAGGGGATCTACAGTAATTCCTTGTTGGGATACGATGAATCCCAACAAGCAGCCTATAGTGATGCAAAAGGCACATTTAAGTGGATTTAGCCATATGTTGTACTTCTGGTAGTGTTCAAAGATGATCCGTAGATCCTCTATGTGTTGGGAACATTTTTTGGATCGAGCTGTGAGGTCATACAAGTAGGCAAGGATGATGTGAGTGAGATCATGGAAGGTGTATGTCATTGCACATTGGAAAATTTCCCCTGTGGTTTTGACTCTGAAGGGCATGACACTATAATCAAAGGTGCCCTAATATGGTTCCCAGTATGGTTGCCAATTTGTTGGGTTCCTTTTGTCACAAGGGTGAGAAAAAGGAGGTCCCTTAACTATCTAGATAGGATATCCAGAAAGCACAACAAAGAGTTAGTTGGTTAGTGGCTCAACTAACATAGAAAACAAACAAACAAATAAACAAAGAAATAAATTTAAACTAATCATGTAACAACTAAAATTGATGCACAAAGAAAACATAAGCGATAGCTACCAAGTAAACCGATTTTCGAATTGATACACCTTGGAGAAATATGGAAACTTATGAGTCCCCTCTTCCTCCTCGGGAAGGCTCTTGAGTCCCCAAGTATGAAGTATTCTTTCTACTAATAATGACTAGCAAAGGAAAACAATGAAGAAAAGAGTGTTGAACTACTTAAGAGGGGAGAGTTCTAACACTTGCTATGGATGCCCAAAGTTTTTTAAGAGGAGGATGGATTCTCAAAGATAAAAATGAGCAGCATAACAATACTCAAATCCTTATTTTTTGCATACAATGGCCCTCTATTTATAGGAGGATGGAAATATTTTTCCAAACTAGTTCTCAATGTGAATGGCAGGCCTTTGAGGGTACCTGCCATCCCTTTCAGTGATCCCCAGGTGTAATTTTAGGGAGATTTTGGGTATGGGTGATATTTTCTTCATCCCATAAGTGGCTGAAGCCCAACCAAAACCATCAATGTGTCATTTCTGCATCCGCATGGGTCTTTTCACTGTTAGTCACACGTACCGTGCATTGTGCGTGTTGTACATTGTTCTATCCTGCGCGGATGTGTGCATGCTTCTTTTGTTGGATGTGCGTGGAATTTAAAAACCACTTTTCTATAGTTTTGTGATTGTATTTCCAAACTGAGTGTAATCCTTCCATACGTATTGGTACTATGTTGTGCTTGTGCTGACTGTTTCTTCATCCATTGTCTAAATTTGTGGTGAGAAATTTTTCGGTGATAACATCCAGTACGTACAATCGACCTGTAATTTACAATATCAAACACAACACAATCATTAACTAATTTTTTATTGCGTCCAGATAACCAAGGTGGTTTCATCTCCGATGTGTATGTGTGAGAGATTACTTGGTTTCTTCAAATTATCATGATAGGAAAACAAATTAAATTGACATAGATTTATGTTACTTTGTATCTATTAAACTCCAAGAACGTTAAAATGGATATACTAGTATGGAAAATTGTTGTTCTCATTAATCAAATATTTTGTAGAAATAAAAATTAAAAAGATCATACTATGTATATGTACTTGTTGCTTGGCAAGTTGTTAATCAAATATTTTGCAGAAAAACTGTAAGTCATTGTACACTAATGTAAGGCATGATGTGCTTGTAGCATAATGTATATTTGCACCAACAATCCTCCTCTCCAAGCACAACAAATACAAACGCTTTCAAGGAGCTTAATTTTGGAACTCAGAGCATAAGAGGGGAAACTTTCAATTACTTGGTGTCACAAAATGTTTGAATTGAGGAGTTTGTGGAAGAACTGAGCAGAGGAACACTTTTGCTTGACTTATGTAAACTTCCAATTTGGTCTCCAAAGAAATATAGCTACCGATTTTATTAGTTTTATGATAATGTGGGTTAGTTGAAGGTCATGTGATCAATCTTAAACTTTTTCTCAGATGAATGGCTTGAAGGATATTGTTATGTAGATATCGACTTACACTAGACATGTGGACTTGAAATCCTACACATTTGAGATCCTAGTTGAACTCATATGCATTGGAAGTACAAAAGTTCTTCTAGAGTATGTATTGGTTATAATTTGAAAATCCAGTTTCTTTATATAGCCATGATGTTGCCCATGCGAGCTCGTACTACCAAAGGAATAATAATAAGACATCATGAAGTTTCTCATTTTGTAGTTTAAATAATGTGAGGTTAAAAATGTGTACATGATTTCAAAAATAGAATCATCTATAATGATGGGAAAATATACATCATAGCCTGAGAATGAACAATAGAAAGGGCATTCTCCACCATATGTTTTGTGGTACTGGTCAACCAAACGAAATCGTTGCAATAAATTACATGAGTGTCATACAAAAATTCAAGAGGAAAATTGCATATATATACATTAAATAAACTTTCAATTTGCACTCAAACTCAAGAACGTTGTGAACCTTATCGGAATACAAGATTAATTAATTACTCAAGGATCATATGTGTGTTTCAGGTGTGGTGTAGAGGGTCATGGAGAATTTGAATGCCCAAGTTATAACATGCAAGAGTCAAAGCAAGGACAAAAACCTAGTTTGAACTTGGTCCAACCTAAGAATGAAGGAGTTGAATATGAAGCCCCACATAATATGGGGGAGAGTCTCATGACACAGAGGTCAATGGTGATTCCTGAAAAAGAGCAAAGGCAAGGCAGCAACAATGAATATTCTTGGCTTTGAAAAAATATTTTTCGAACCAGATGCACTTTTGGGGGAAAGGTGCGTCAAGTTATTATTGATAGTGGAAGTTGTGAGAATATGATTTCCAAAGAGATGGTAGATAAGTTGAGATTATTCCATGAAACACATACTTATCCTTACCGAATTGCATGGTTCAAAAAGGCGAGTGAAGTCACCATTACAAAAAGATGCTTGATCAAGTTTTCCATTGGTAAGACTTATAAAGATGAAGTATGGTGTGATGTCATTCTGATGGATGCATGCCATCTATTACTAGGGAGGGCTTAGCAATATGACAAAAAAGCCATGCATGATGGAAGAAAGAATACCTACACCTTTTGGAAGGATGGATCGAAAGTCATCTTATTTCCCCTTAAGGATGAGGGAAAAAATGAGAATATGTTTTCAGAAAGAGAGTTTGTTAAGGAAACAAAGGCAACAAGATTCTACTATGCGTTAATTGTGCAAAAAGAAGTCGCGAAAGACATACCAATTCTTACTGAAGTGGCTAAGTTACTAGAAGAATATGTTGATGTTATCCCTAATGAACTACATGATGGTCTTCCACATCATATTAATCTAATCTCGGGATCATCTTAAAGAAGGATATTCAACATCACATTAATCTGATCTCGGGATCATCTTTACCTAATCAGGCAGCCTATAGAATGAGTCCTACACAACATGCAAAGCTCAATCGAAAAGTGACGAAACTCATAAAGAAAGGTTTGGTAAGTGAAAACATGAGTCCATGTGTTGTACCAACATTGTTGACTCCAAAAAATGATAATACATGGAGGATGTGCACAGATAGTAGAGAAATCAATAAAATTACCATTAAATATAAGTTTCCTATACCGTAGTTGGATGACATGATGGATGTGGTAGTCAGAGCTAAATATTTTAGTAATATTGATTTGTGAAGTGAATACCACCAGATCCGGATTCACGAAGGGGATGAATGGAAAACTACCTACAAGACCAATGATGGACTATATGAATGTATGGTGATGCCATTCGAGTTATCAAATGCTCCTAGAACTTTCATGCTGCTGATGAATACTGTTCTTTGACCTTATATTGGTAATTTTGTTGTTGTGTATTTTGATGACATCCTAGTTTTCAGTAACAAAAAAGATCACTTGCAACATTGAAAAATTATATTGGATGCATTGAGAAAACATCAACTTTGTGCAAACCTGAAGAAATGTAGTTTTCTGCCAGAAAGTTTGGTGTTACTAGGTTTTGTCATCTTGACAGAGGAAGTCAAGATGGATTCAAAGAAGGTCAGAGAAATTTTAGAGTGGCCTAGTCCCAGAAGCATCACAGAGGTAAGAAGTTTTCATGGGATAGCCACCTTTTAAAAAAAAATTATTCGAAATTTTAGCAGTATTGTAGAACCCATAACAAATTTCACTAGAGGAAAGAGATTCATGTGGACCAAGGAAGCTGATGAAAGTTTTAAGTTTCTGAAGAAGAAGGTAACTGGGGCACCCATATTAGCCTAACTGAATTTTGATAAAGTGTTTGAGGTAGATTGTGATGCTTCACATGTAGCCATTGGAGTTGTACTTAGCCAAGAAGGTAGACCAATTGTATTCTTTAGTGAAAAATTGAATGAGGTAAGAAAGAACTACTCCACATACAATGTAGAATTTTGTGCAATTGTGCAAGCATTGTGACATTGGAGGCATTATCTAGTGCCGAAGGAGTTTATTTTATTTACTGATCATAATGCATTAAAATATGTAAACACCCAAAATAAAATGAACAATAGACATGAAAAATGGGTCTCTTTCTTACAAGGCTACACCTTTGTTTTGAAGAACAAATCAGGACAACAAAATCAAGTTGCAGATGCTTTGAGTTGACACAATGTTCTTTTGCAACCATGGAAAATCAAGTAATTGGGTTTTCTTCATTAAATGATCTCTATGCATTTGTTAATGATTTTCGGGAGATTATGGAATAGTTGAAGAATCCATTCGTTGGGAACATGGATCTTGATCAAGGTGAATATTTTATGCAAGATGGCTACCTCTTCAAAGGAAAACAACTATGCATCCCAATTGGTTCAACGAGGGAAAATATTATCATCAACCTTTACAATAGTGTTTTGGTAGGAAATTTTGGAAAGGATAAGATGCTAGCCTTAATCGAAGATAAGTATTATTGGTCGAATATGAAAAAATATATAACCAAGTATGTGGCACGATGTCGGATTTGTCAAATGTCTAAAGGACACTCACAAAACACAGGTTTGTATATGCCATTACCAGTGCCCACAAGTCCATGTATAGATCTGAGCATGGATTTTATGTTGGGGCTCCCAAACACACAATGAGGTAATGATTCTATTTTAATGGTTGTTGATAGGTTCTTTAAAATGGCTCATTTCATTGCTTGCAAGAAAACTAGTGATGCATCGAGGGTGGCATAATTTTTTTTTTTAGAAATTGTTAGATTGCACGAGGTTCCAAAAACTATTACCTCTGATAGAGATACTCGGTTCTTGGGTCATTTTTGGAGGACTTTATGGAAGACAATGGGGACTAAATTATAGTTCAACAGTGCCTATCACCCCCAAACAGATGGGAAAACAGAGGTGGTAAATTGGAGTTTGGGAAACTTGTTACATAGCATTGTTGGAGAGAATACCAAGCAGTGGCATTTGTCTTTGCCCCAAGCAAAATTTGTCTACAATAGTTCAGTGAATAGATCTACAGGTAAATCTCCATTTCAGGTTTTTTACGATAGAAATCCTATGAGTGTCCTAGATTCGGTGCAATGACCACTTGGATATAGGATTAGTAATGATGGGGAAGTATTTGCAGAACACAATCACTAATTGCAGCAATAGGTGAGACAAAAATTGCAGGCCAGTAATGGACAGAACAAAATTATCAAAGATGCTCACTGACGATACCAAGTATTCAATGAAGGAGATTTGGTGATGGTTTATTTATGGAAGGAGCGGTTTCCTCGAGCAACCTACCACAAATTGAAGTATAAGAAAATTGGTCCATGCAAGATTCTCAAGAAAATCAATGACAATGCTTATAAGGTCGATTTACTACTGACCTCGATATCTCGCATGTGTTTAATGTTTCTATTTTGTATATATTCCATGGGGACGATCTGGGTGATGACGGTAAGGAAGAGGTGGATTGGCAACAGGCCATTCCAAGCAAGAAAAATGAAAGATTGCACAAAATTTAGATAAGAAGACCCTTCATACTCGGCAAGGCCAATACAACCGATATTTGGTCCAATGGGAAGGTGTAGCACAAACAAAGAGTACGAGATTTACATAGGTTGACTTACTAAGCCTAGATCCCATTAAATAAAAACAGTTTGAAGACAATAACGTGTAGGAGCTGCGTTCTTTTCAACCAGAGGAGAATGATGCAGGGATTTTTCGAGAATTTTTCGAGGGTCATAATTTTTGACTCGGTTATTCGTTTGGGCTGAAATTTTATGGGGACTTGCGTCTCGAAGAGGTCACTATCGTGCCGATAGGATCTATTATATTGGACATTGTTTCGACACTCTTTCAGGGCCTAAATTTTTTTTTTTTTTCTAAAATTAGTTTATATTGGACATCGTTTCGACACTTTTTCAGGCTCTAAATTTTTTTTTTTTTTCTAAAATTAGTGGTTTTCGAAAATCCCACATAGTAGTTATAAGGGGTTGAACTTCGATTGTAATAATTAGGATGGAGAAGGAATAAAAAAGAGTTATTTTTCCATTCTCCTATGTTTTCATGGTTTATTTGATATTGTGAGATTCTTGATCTTGTGAATGAATCTCAAGCTTTGACTACATCAAACACATACATTAATTTAAGTCAGCATAAAAGGTATAAAAGAATTCATTGTGAAACAAATGACATGTTTTTAACATGTACAATAGAATTTTGGAAGAGCAATAGTCTTAAACCGATCTGTCAATGGATACAAAGACAATGGAGGCAACAACCAATGCTAATTTCTATCTTGAGAGTGGGGATTTATATGTCTTGTACAAAGTCCTTGGAGTTTCCATTGTCTCTGAATTCTCCCAACAACTATGGTTTGCAGTTGGATATCCCACCTAAAATAAAGCCAGACAAACTTATGCTCTATGTTGATCTAATTATAGTATTTTTAGGACTAAAATCATAGACGATACATAGTTTGTTAAATTTACCCCAATGTTTCATATGAAACCAAAATCATTAGAAAACTTATAGATGCAGTCTTACGTGGCTATTTGGTGTGAGCCCTGGGGTGATTTAAAGTTCTTGTAACTTTCTTTCTGCATCATCCTTCTTGAGGTTGGCTTCTGCTTGCAGGGCTTGTCCTACATGCAACTTTGATTCAACTGCAAGAAAATTTTCTTCAGTAGCGGTCACCATCTCGCGAACTTGCGCCAGTTTATTGTTAGATATAAACTTTAATTTAACACATTCAATATGCATCTGATGTAAAACCTAAGCTGCAAGATTAACAAATTTCAGAAATAATGCATAGCATACCTACCTAATCAGCCAACTGACTCGTTATCATTGCAGATATTTCCACCAATATAACAGTCGACCATTCTCATATAGACAACTAAATTTGTTCATTCATTCGAATGTATTCATGTTTCAACTAACATTTACCTTGTCTATACAGATTTTATGTACAATACAAAAAATGAAAATCCAACATCCTGGTTAAAGGATGGAACTTATGCCAAACTTGATGCCAGGCTTGAAAACATCAATTGTATCAGAGACAGGTGGAAGTCTAGGGAGATCAGAATGAAAAGTATTATTTTTTTTTTTTTAAGTAAAAGTGGGACCTTCCTATTATATCTTCAAACAAAAAAGAGGGAATACATGCCAGATAGGAGCCAGGTGTCCTGCCTGTGAAGGAAACCAGGACACCTGGCTGTCAAACTGTAACAGGTCCAAAAGAGATGTAAAGCATAGAGCCACCCTGCCCGTAGGAAACCAGGGGGTACAGTTTTAACTAACATCATTTTAACAGTGGAGTTCCTGAGGCTAATTCTACTAACAGCTAGAGGACTACTGTCCTGAGAAAGTACAACAACAATCGTAAAGAAAAACATGGAAACGCTAGAACCTTTCATCCGGGGCTCGCCTTGTCGTCCCGTGCTCCTGCTGCTCGAGCTGGAATGGCGAAAGGCTACGCGCAGGTAGGACAGAGTCGCTTGGGGGAGGCGTGAGAGTAAGCTGCATATAACATGTCCAGTCGCTGGCTTGCGCAGACTGCGCGAAATATTTGGTCCTCTGCTAGTTCTCGGAGTTCAAAGATAAGCTGCAATTGCTCTGGGAGCAAGAGAGGTGGCGAGGGCGGCTTCATCTGCGCGTCTTTGTTTCCATGACTGTCGGTGTCCTGAACTGTATCAGCCTCCGTCACCTTCTCTTCTGCGATGATGCAATGTTCGGGGTCGGGGTCCAGAGAAGCTTTGGCACTGGAGTCGGTGGAGGTTCTGCCTGGCATGGTGCAGCGAGGGCGAAAGACACGGGCTTGAGGGTCCCAGTCATCTGGGAAGGTGATCATAGTCTGGTGCAGGAAATTCGGAGGGGGTTGTATGCTCGGGTCCTCTTCTACAATTGTACCCGGTGGTGAGGTTTCCCGAATTGCCTGTCGTCGACGCCTTCGAATTAGAGTCACTGCACTCTGGAAATCCCTGTGTCGTTTTCTTCTCTCGGCGGCGGCATACCAGCCCGCCCCTCTACGCGGTTTCCCCTTTAAACGCGGCATGGATGGGCCGGAGAGGAGAGCTAGTTCGCCTCTCTGCGCAGAGAACTGTTCCAGCAGAATGAAGCCTAGCCGAAGGTTGATGAGCCAATAAATCCCCATAAACTCCATTAATGCGACGAGCTTAATGCTCTGTCCATTAGGACCGAAGGCGCTCGTGCTGAAAGGCCTCATGCTACGGAGATGAGAGGAGTCGACGCGCACTATGGGTCGCGGAGTGTGTGGGGAGGACGGTTAATAAAGGCCCCCCGCCTCCCCTCGCCACCTCCCCTTGCAACCTCGCCCCGACGCCCTGGACACATGTCACCCCATCCGGGGTAGGGAAATCTTTGCTGGCCAGTAGCTTGCAACGATGGTGAATATCTGAGGGCTCTGAGCTGCTAGAACTCCAGCTTATGTGCTCCCTTTCCCTGCAAACTCCTTCATTGGCGAGGAGATCAACTACTGTGTTTGCTTTCCGTTTGATATGTGAGGGGATGACACTGATGTGCCGCCTGAGCAGACTTTGAAAGTCTTCTAGCAGTCCTACTAAGCGCCAGCTGGGAGAGATTTTGTGTGGGTGTCCCCCATGCAGGATTTTTGTGATGAGCTGAAT
Source organism: Picea sitchensis (assembly GCA_010110895.2). Lineage (NCBI taxonomy): Eukaryota > Viridiplantae > Streptophyta > Pinopsida > Pinales > Pinaceae > Picea > Picea sitchensis. Next base: position 59,771 of record SNQJ01S0055253.1, read on the forward strand.
GACTACTTGGGAGTCCCCTTCCAGTATGATATTATGACTGGTGAGAGCTAGAGCTTGTTTGAGACCCTGTAAGAGGCCTGTGAGTTCTGCTACATTGTTGGTGGTTTCTCCCAAGTACCCCGCACTGAGAGTAAGGATTTCCCCAGTGGAGTTCCTGATGACTGCTCCGTAACCTGCTGGTCCGGGATTACCTTTTGAGGCTCCATCGAAGTTGATTTTTATAAATCCAGCGGGAGGGGGGGTCCAAAGGGAGGGACTGGAGAAATGGCTCTGAGGCTTCCAAAGGGTTCCCCTGTCTTTGAGGTGGAGCTTCCAGCTTTTGAAGATGTGTGCTTCCTCGTGATTACATTCTTGGTCCCGGGGTTGCCAATGCTTGCTCTGAATGGTATCTCTGATGATTTTGACTACTGAATTCCATGTTGCCTCTGCTGGGGACTTCTTGAAGTGGAAGATGCGTTTGTTCCTCTCTTTCCATATCTGCCAGAGAGTGAAGCCGGGTAGTAAGAGCCAGATTTGATTTAGAATGGGGTTACTGTAGGTAATTGAGTCCCAATTTTCGATAGTATCTTTGATGCTGCCACGATTTTGGTTGGATCGACACATGATTTGTGCTCCTTGATCCCGGATTGCTTGGCTGTAGCTGCATCTGTTGAAGAGGTGTTCTTTGGTTTCCTCTTGGGCTTGACAGAGTGTACACATGGATGGTCTAGTGAACCCTCTTTTCCTGAGGTTGTCCCATGTTAGTATTCTGTTGTGAATAATTAACCAGAGGAAGGTAGATACCTTAGGCCATAATTCCTTGCGCCAAATTTTGCTCCAGATGTTGTCCCCTTGCTGGTTATTTTGATGACAGTGTATGTTATAGGCCTCTTTTACCGAGAAGTTGCCAGAAGCTAAGTGTCCCCATCTGAGCATGTCGCTTCCTTCTCGCCGGGGGATTTTCCTGCGTTCAGCTTCTTGCTGCCAGGCGGATAGATTTATATCAGGGGGAATGCCTAGCTCCTGGTTGGAGGTTTTCCATTGCCGCCAGGTGTGTTCTGCACCCCCGGGCTTCCATAGATCACTTACCTTTAGTTCTGAGAGATGATTGAAAGCCAGGTGGAGGGGTGTGAGTGCCTCAAGGTCCTGTAGAGGCTTGAGATGTTGCCAAGAATCTTGCCAGAATCTTGCGCTGTCTCCATTGCGTATTTCCCAGAAGGCATCTTTCTGTATCATATCCCTGTTTTTCCAAGCGGTATTCCAAATGTTCGACCCCTGCATTTTAATGTTGTGTCTAATCAATTGGTCCGGTTGCATTGTAGGGGCATATTTGCGTTTCTAGATTTGAGCCCATAAGGCTTCTGGTGTTTTCAGCCACCTCCACCATATCTTAGCTCCCATTATCTGGTTGAGCTTTTCTGGGTCCCTCAGACCTAGGCCTCCTTTGCCTTTTGGTGTGCATACCTTGTCCCAGCTTACAAGGGCCCATTTCTTCTTTTCTTGGACTCCTTGCCAGAGGAAATTCCGCTGGATGTTTCTGATTGCTTTGATAATGTGTTTAGGGGCAGCAAGCGCCGTGAAGAGGTAGGTGGGAAGAGTTTGGAGGACCGACTTTAGCAGGACGAGTCTGGCTGCAAGGTTTAGAGGTCTGAAAGTGCAGTTGGATAATCGGTTAGTGATGGAGATGAGGAGGCTGTTCCAAGAGATGGTTTTAGCGGGTGCTCCAGTGAGGGGGATACCCAGGTAATTGGACGGAAGGGAGCTCCTGGGGATGCCCAGGATTCTGGAAATATGCTGCTGGACTGCCGTGGGGGTGTTGAAAAAGAAGAGCTTGGACTTTTCAAGATTCAGAGTCATGCCCGAGGCCTCAGTGAAATCTGAGAGGATAGAATTGAGTTTGAGGGCTTCCCGAGCTGTAGGGGAATTCATTAGAAGGGTGTCATCCACAAATTGGCTGTGTGAAGGAGAGGGATGCATATTATGCAAAGGTAGGCCCTGGAGGGTGCCTTCTAGGACTACTGATTTGATGTAGCGGCCAAGGCCTTCCGCCAAGAGAACAAAGAGGAAGGGTGAAAGTGGATCACCTTGCCTGATGCCTCGGGAGGCTGAGAAGGGGCGGGAGGGGACGCCATTGACGAGGATTGAGAAGACCGCCAAGGAGGTAAGGTTCATAATCCATTGGACCCAAGCATGATCAAAACCAAAATAATTCAAAATAGCACGGAGGTACTGCCAGTTAGCTCTATCAAAAGCCTTGGAGAGATCGAGTTTGATCAACATACCTGGTGTTTTTGTTGTCTTGAGAGAGCTGACTACCTCATTGGCTAGAATGACGTTGTCCATAATCTGTCTGCCTTCTACGTAACCAAATTGTTCTTTAGAGATGATGAAAGGCAGAATTGGTTTGAGTCGATTTGCAATAACCTTAGTGATGATCTTGTAGATTACATTGCAAAGGGCAATGGGTCGAAACTGTCTGGGGTTGGTGACTCTTTCCTCCTTTGGTATGAGGGCGAGGAAGGTGGCATTGAAGGCTTGAAGCACTTGTCTTGACGATCTGGATTCTTCTACAACTTCCCAGACATCCTGGCCTATGATGTCCCAGCAGTGGTGGAAGAAGTCTGTAGTAAAGCCATCAGGGCCTGGGGCTTTGCCCGGGGACATGTCTTTTACAGCTTTGTCCACTTCCTCCTTGGAGATCGGTCGATTGAGGGCTGCATTCTGTTCAGGTGTGATTAGCTTTGGAATGTGGCTGGTGACTCGGGAGATTGCTGCCACCCTGTTCTCGTTGTTTTCCCTGAGGAGGGTTTGATAGTATCTGTGAAGTTCTTCTTCTATGCGCTCATGGTCCCTGATTAGTTGGCCTTGCTCATCCACTAGATGTGTTATTTTGTTGATGTGTCTACGATGTATCATGGCTCTGTGAAAGAATTTGGTGTTCTTTTCCCCTTCTTTGAGCCACTGTACTCTAGATTTCTGTCTCCAGAGGATCTCTTCTTGCCTCCTGCGTTGCTCAAGCTGCATCTGTAATTGCTCTTCTTCCTGCATGAGTGCAGTGGTGCGTGTTCCTGAAATGAAGATCTGTTGAATTTCAGCTAGCCGTAGTTCGGTGTCCCTGATGGCTTGATGGATATTGCCGAAGGTGCTTTTGTTCCAATGTTTGAGCCTTTGCTTAAAAATTTTAAGCCTCTGTTGAAACCTGTACATCTTGGTACCCTCATTTATTTCTGATTGGTTCCACCAGAGTTGAGCGAGTTGATGGAAGTCGGGGTGTGTTAGCCAGAATTTTTCAAATCTAAAGGTTTTGAATTTTGGTGTCGCTTCTATGGCGATATGGAGGGCTATTGGCCAATGATCTGAGCCTGTTCTGGGAAGAATTAGGCTTTCTGTGCAGAGGTCTCTTTCAATCAGAAGTTCTGATACAAAAAAGCGATCTAGTCTACAAGCTATATGTTGGCTACCAGATCTACGATTTGACCAGGTGAAGGTCCCATTACTATTCTCTATGTCTACTAGTTTTAGCTGGTCAGGGAGGGATTTGAACTTACCACTATCTTGCTCGAGACGCTTGCTGCCTCCTGATTTTTCCTCCAGTGTCATTATCATGTTGAAGTCACCGCCAAGGATCCAGTTGGGCATATTCACCAAAGCTTTGACTTGGATTAGTTTTTCCAAAAATTTCTGCTTTTCCTGTTGTCCTTGTGGACCATAGACGTTGGTGATGGTTCCCTCCTGACTTGATCCTATTATTGCAAAATGAGATGACAGGGTGCCTACTGTAGAGAAGGGCCCACTGAGAGTGATGTGATTGGGGTCCCATAAAATTGCAAGGCCGCCTGCTGCTCCCACAGAGTCCGTATAGAAAAACTGGCAGCCTTTCCAAATTCTTTGAATTATGTTCTCAGCTTCCAGACCGACGCATTTGGTCTCCTGTAACATTAGGATTTCTGGAGTTTCCTCTTTGATGCAGTCTCTGAGGATCCTTTGCTTGGATCTTCCATTAAGCCCTCTGATGTTCCAGGAGATGATCTTCATCATCAAGAGGAGAGGTGTGGGTGGAGGTATCCCTCCGAGAGCTTCTGTATCTGCCCTGAGTTGATCATTAGATTACCGGATTCTTTAATCAGCTGATGGGCTGGCTTTCTACCACGTCTTTTGCCTTCTCTTGGGGTTTTTTTAGAACTGGAGCTGGACTCTGTGGCTATGCCTAGGCGTGCTGTGGAACCCACCGTTGAATCGATGAAGATCTTGTGAACCTTGCGCAGTTATTCTTCCGGGAGACCCTGTAGATCTTTCTGGTCTAGGGCTTCCTCTAATTTCTCCAGATCTATACCGTCGAGGTCCTGGGCATTCATGTGAATGTCTCCATCTGCCTCCTCTGCGTCCGCTATGTTGGTATCTTTGGGAAGATCCTGAGATGGGGTGATAATGTTTGGGGTTTTGCTCGCCTGAGCGCCGACAGGGGGATCTAGGAGTTCCTCTTCCTCCGGAAGCTGACTGAGAATGTCATAGGAGTTCTTGGTTTGGATCTTGGGGTTGGGATCAGCTATCTGTCTTTGAGCGGGATTCTTCTTCCGTGTTTGAATCACGGTGAAGCCATCTTTCTGCAGAGTTGGGGTGGGCTTGGCCGCTGGTTGGTTCAAAGGGCAATCCCGGAACAGATGGCCGTGTTCATGGCATTTTCTGCATCTGAAGGGGATGTGCTCGTAGTCAAGGGTTTGAACCCAGTCCTCGTCCTGGTATTCCAGTATTACTGTTCCTGGTATGGCTTTGGCTATGTTCATGTAAACACAGATACGAGCATATGAAGTGTATTTTCTCTGCTTTGTAGCTTCAGAGGCTTTCACATATTGACCAATGGTGTTGCCTATTCCCATTAGGATTTCCTCCAGCCATAACTCTTGCGGGAGGGAGTAGAGACGTATCCAGACCGGCGCCATTGTGAAGTCTTCCTTGTCTGGGCTAAAGCGCTCTGTCCAATACCGCAAAAAGAGCCCTGCTGAGTTGAAGAAGTAGGGGCCATTTTCAAAAATGCGGTCCTTGTCCTCAAGATTGTAGAGTATGATACTGAAAAAACCTTTTGAACTGAGCTGGACGTCGTAGTCGCCTTTGGGGTTCCACCAATGTTTGATCCATTTTTGCAAATCCCTTTCCGATGGCCAGAGGCCCAGAAATTTGCCAATGAGGGCATGTTCTTGCATGAACTGCGTGTGCTCGCCCACCCTAGTAGAGCTTATGTGATATCGGGGTGCTTTTTCCATCTGAGGAATACATTTTCCCGGTTCCCAGCGGCGAGGTGGTTTGGGATTGGAAGTGTCGGCTTCCGTCTCCATATCCTGTTGCAGGCCTTGTTCATTGGCGAGCAGTTGTTCTCTGATTTGCGGCGGCGGCTCAAACGCTGGTCGCCTTGCTCTGGTTCCAGATTTGTCGTTGGTGGCTACATTACTGTATGAGGGGGGTTTCCCCCCCCCCCCGTTGTGCTCATGGTCGCGGATCAGCGCCTGGATGATTGACGGTGAGGCCGTGGAAAATTCGTGGCTTGAGAAGTTGTTGTGGCGGACTGTCTGCAGGTCGCATGGACTGCGTGCTAGGGTTTTTTTTACCTAGTATGTAACTAGTTTCATCTTCCCAAATATGCATAATTGTTAGAATGAAAAGTATTATTATAAAAGTATTATTATTTAAATAATAATAAAATAATATAAAATAAAAATTATTTTAGATGGTTTAATTACATTTAACATTTTTAAAAACATAAAAGAATATAATATTAATGTGCATTTTATTTGTTTTGTTTGCAAATGTGTATGTAAACACATAAAAAGAGTTGCTTATATATACATATAAAAATAGTTGATAGATTTAAAAGTTGGTTGTTAATTTAAAGAATTGGTTTAATTGATTGTTATTAATATAATTAAGTATTTAACTAATTTAATATTACTAAAAAAATAGAGATAAAATTCATTTATTATATAACAATTCAAAAACTAAGTTCTAAAATTTAATCTATGTTTTATTGTCTATATTTTATCACACATTTTTCATAAATTACACCAAAACATTAATTTGAATAATGGTTTTTAGACTTTGTTGCTCTTTTTTTCTCACCATACATGTATTTATTAAGCATTTGAAAAAGTTAGATACAATTTTTTTTATGAATTAATATTATAAGATTGTATTTATTAGGCATTTAAAAAAGTTAGGTACAATTTTTTTAATGAATTAAAATTATAAAATTGAAATGTAATTTTTTTTAGTTTGTTAATGTTATTGTCTTGAAATTTGATTGGAAATTGTAAAGTATCTATATATCATCTTGTTTAGTATAGCATTAACAATGTCATGTTATTTGTGAACTTAGTTTCTTGCCACCAACATTATGTTTATTATTATTATTATTTATTTTTTTATAATTTGGAATAGAGTTTGAAAATGAGCTCAACATGTCAACCTAGGTGGAGAGGAAACACCCATATTTTCTACAACTTCATTGTATCCATTGTTTTTTTAATAATTTTTTTTAATTTCTTTTATTGACTTAGACAACTTAGACAACATGTAAACATAATTTTAAGGCAATGATTAACTGCTTTGCAACTATTTCTCTTGTTTAATTCCAATAAATTTTATTATCTACTCTCTCATATAGATGATGAAATGATATGGTTCACAATGACACCTCACATGTATAATAATAGTGATTTCCTTGAATTGTGTTCTCATTGGTTTACTGTGAGTACACACTTGTGTATTGAAGAATTTAAGGTTTACTTTGAATACTATTTTTGAAATGAGGGAAATTTTTGGGGGATTTCCCCAACACATACATATATGGAAAAACCTCATGGACACTTCCCTAATTTTGAGGACAATACTAAGAGTAAACCCTAATTTTTTTTTTGACACAAGACCAAGTCAAAAATGAATGAATTGATTATATATATCTCATCAATAATTGATTCACGAAGAGAAAACATATCACAAAATGGGATTTGAACCACTACTTTATGCTCATGAGTTTACTAGTGATATGATCCATGAATGTGGGGAAGCATCCCTTGGGTTTTCCAACAAGGTTTTCTTTGGAAAAAATGGCTCAGGGGCTTACCTCAATTAGTTGTCACCAATGTTGTTGGTTGCTTGCTAGTTTCATGTTAGAAGGTGTCTACTTCAAATGCCTTTGGGTGAAGCACACTAGCTTAGAGTGACAAATTTACTAGGGATGTCATCCATAATATGAGAAACATCCCTTGGATTTCTTTGTGAGATTTTCCTTAGAAAAATGGCCAAGGGGTTAATTCAACTAGTTCTCAATAATGTTGCTAAGAATTTGGCTTGTTTCGTACCTAAAGGTGCTCAATTCAAATCCCCTAGGTAAGGTGCACTACTCTACACTGAGAAGTTTACTAGGTATGCCATCCATGAATGGGAGAAGCATTTGTTGGGTTTCCATATCTATATATATATATAAAGGAAAACCTTATGAGATTCTTTTCTCTTCTTCAAAATATTCAATTGGATGGTGGCTCAACCACCAACCACAATAATAGCTAATAACCCTAAGGAACTTGATCAGATTTGAACTTATCATCTATGGCTTTTTATCAACAACATATCTTAAGCAAATGATTTAACCAATTCAACTAATTATTTAAACTCTTTCTATACAAACTTACTATAATAAATTTACAATATTCAATATTTTAAAATAATGACCCATGATTCAAATGAATTTACAATATTCAATATTTAAAAATAATGACCCATGACTCAAATGGAACACTTTATAGTCAACATTGTATATTACTACATGTAAATATTCAAATAATCATTGATTCATTGAGGTCATTGGGTGAAGGAGTTGATGTTTGCTTGGTTATTTGTATGCATGCCATAGAAGCTTGCCACGGTTCTTTTGAATTTCTCCTAAGTGAAAACATGAAGACAATACAAATCCCATGTTCTCAATGATTCAAGTTGGTCAAGATCATATCCTAGGCATGGGAGCCTCCTATACACTTTCGGCTCAGCTGCTAGATCGCCTACACTCCTCTCAGGTCTACTTCCTCTTCCAAGCAAAATTTCTGAGCGACTTTGTTTCTTTCTCCAGCTGTCGGCGCTCCAGTGAGGACCTCAGACTACAAGCTACTCTCGCTATTGAATGGGATAATTATACAAGTTCTCTTACAACTGCGGGTATAAAGATCTTTGAAAGGGAGGACACACTCCTTTGGATCAGAGGAGATGCCTCTGGTCGCCCATCAGTCACAAAATTCTATACAACCACCACAAACATAAAATGGTTGCTCCCATCCGATCACTGGAGAAAAAAATTATGGAAATGGCATATTCCGATGAAGATAAAACTCTTCATCTGGATCGCCATTGATTTCAAAATAAACACCTGGGATATCCTTCGAAAGAAAGGGCAGATCAACCCCAACATCTGCCATCTTTGCTGCAGAGAAGAGAAAACAACATTTCACATTTTTATTGACTGCTCATTTAATAGTTGCATCTAGGCCCGCATCTCTGAATCCCTTCACTTTTTTCCGACCTGGTCAGGGCCATCTCTCCTAGACTGCTTCAAATCGTGGAACATCGACCAAACGATCACACCTCACGCTGCCTCCATTCATTTGCTGGTTCGTGTGGCTGGAAAGGAACAATGCAATTGTTTCAAATTCGACTTCCTCCATCTCTTCAGTGGTCTACATATCTCTTGGATATTTTGTGTGTTGGTCTGCCTTTCACCAGAGAACACATCTACCTAAGTTCCCTCAAAAGATTAACCTCTCTGAAATTCTTCCTACCGCGTGGTTTGACAGACTTGATCAGTTCGACGGGCTCAACTGTGGGGCCGGGGGACACCTTCATTTATGAAATATCTCTTACTGTTGTTGGACTCTCAACTGTGGATCCATTTTCAACACAAAGGTGAAATTGTTGGGGGCCTGGACATACCTTTTCATGACATCTAGGCTGAATTTCCTTACCTACAAATTTTTGGGGACTCTAAAATAATTATAGATTGATTAAACTACATAAGTAATATTCAAGTTTCCTCTCTTCTTGGTTGGATGGACAGAACTCAGGGGCTTCATCAAAAGTTCAGACACATCACTTATCTTCATACCCCAAAAAAAAACAACAAACAAGATGATGCCCTCTCCAAGATCGCCCTTCATAAACAAGCTGGCTTACTTTCCTACAATCAATGGCTTGATAACCACGAGGGACCTTCTTTCTTCATAGACATCTTTTAGTCTTTTCTATTTTTTTGGATCTCTCCCAATAACATCTAGTTTATCTTTATTTGTATCAGAGTTTTTTGTTTTTTCTGTCCTCTACTTGAGCAAGGATTGTCAGCTCTTTTCAGCCTTGTAACTTGTCTTGATTTATGTACACTGACTCTGTTTCCGGCCACTTCTTCGAGGCCCGGATCATAGACAAACATAAGGACCCATTGTTGCTATAAGAACACTTGTTTCTCCCTGGGATGTAAAACAAATTATATTTCATAAATATAATCGA